>CABFOW010007547.1:0-23234 GCA_902141385.1 Timema californicum | reverse complement strand
GGAATGTGTAGTATTCTCTTCAGGATTTTACAAGCTTTAATATGATATGCAACTTGACCATATTTAACAATTTAATTTTTTTTTCTAATGAATTTAAAAAGTATTTTCGTTATATCTCAAAATCAAAATTTTTAATTTTTTTCTAAAAGATATATTTTATTTATACTCCTTTTGGGAGAACATGTACCAAATTTGAAGCAGTACCACAGCAAATTCACCCAGAATGAGGTCTATTGTGGTGATACGCTGAGTATCTATGAACACCTGCAGTAACATAAACAAAATAATTGGGAAATTATTTCTACTCATTTAATTTATTGCTCTTTTAAGTTAACCCTAAAACATTAAAAAATAAAATAATTTTTAGGTTTTTCTGATAGGGCCCATTAAAAAAATTCAAAACTTATGAAAAACCTTATGAGGTCGAGTTTAGAATTAAATGTATTAATGATATTACATTGGCTACTGTAAAAGAAATGACTGCTCCTCAACAATGAATCTCAAATGAAGACGGTGATTCATGATAAGACGCACCCTGGGGGGAGTGAGTCATACACACATGGCTATTGTTTTACTGCGACTGCCAGACAAACAACATCCATGTACTGCTCGGTTTTCAGTATTATTTCTTATTTTAGTTTATGGACATGTAATTAAGACCTAGGCTACAATAATCTTTTTTGGGGTTCTATTTTAATCATTGTTTATTGCATTATCAGTCCTATTAGTAGTTTCCTGCTGTTTATTTGTGAAGGGAAGACGGAAAGAAGTTGGGCACCGTTTTGTTGCAACCCATTTAAGAAAAAATCACACTGGGTCAAGAAAAAAGATCTTAGAAATGTGACCAGTTGGACGATATACTTAAATAACAATATGAAAAAAGACATGGAAATTTGTTTGGGTTGTAGAGTCCAACTATCAAAAGAAAGGCAGCCGGAGCTGTTGACTAATGAACAGATAGAACCACCAGAAAATAATGAAACTGGAATTGTAAAACCTGGTACTAGTTGGTTTGAAGCTCCTGAATTTATGAATGTTGATGAAGGTTTCCAACTTCTGAATGCTTCTCTGACTTTAATAGATGAGTTGTCAGTGTTAAAAAAATGCATATTGAGCTTATTAACTACAAACCTCAATGTTAGTATGTTTTTTTTTTCACTTTTGACATAGCACACCTCATTCTGGGTGAATTTGCCATGTACCGCAGTATGCAACTATTTATTACGACATGATCCCATTGTCATCCCATCTTTAAATTTGGTATATATGCTCCCAAAAGGTGTATAAAAAGAATATATTTTTTACAAAAAAAATTAAAAATTTTGATTATATATATTTAAAAAAACCACACCTAAAAATGGCCAAGTTGCACGTCATATTAAAGCTGGTAAAATCCTGAAGAAAATGGTACAAATTACACCTCTCTAAAATCCTGATAGTTTTTGAGATAGAGCCATTTGAAGATTTTAAAATGCAGCCAAAATCATGCGAATTCCAAAACTTTGAAAGCCAATAACTCAAAAAAGGAATGTCAAAAAAAAATTGAAATTTCATATTGTTCGTCCTTTCAGTAGATAAAACCAATTTTCCAAAAATCAACCAAATTTGAAATATCAAGTTCCAGAATTATTTTTTAATTGGTTGATTTCACATGGTATAAACTCCCGGCACACCGACTGAAATACAGCGCCTAGAAGTTAGGTGGATACATGGACTAAACATCAATCCCATCTAACTGTGTGGCTTCTTCTATACCTAGAGTGATTGTAATTTAATCTCCCTGTAAAGTCCCCATGAAGCTCGTCTGAGGACTCTAGAATACTTCCTGTCTGCTGATAAACCAGCGAGCGCTCTCTCACAGGTCGGAGGGGGAGGGGCATGACAGTTTCAACAGTTTTCAAAGTTAGGATCTGGTATGAGTCCTGCTGTCGCCATATTCTGCAAGTCCCTTTCGTCCCCTGCATATAACAGCACTCTCGCAAGTATCCCTCATACATCAAACAACCATGTCTACTGTCAAACAATTCGGCCATCATTGAATTTACAAACCAAACTTTCATTTTTTTCTATCACTTGCTGCAGTGCAAATATCTGGTTCGTGCACCCTCTCAAGACTCCCAAAACTTTGCTTGGAATACTCAACAAACTAATGGCCCTATAACTCTTTCATTAACTCTGTACAAAGCAACAATGACGGCATTCTTCTGATCACAACTCACAATCTGGCAGATAGTACCGCACCCCCATCTACACCCGCCTTTCTAACACCTCAGCCTCTGCTTCCTTTCCCTCTTTACAGTCAAACCAAATGGTGCTTTCTTTTCCTCTTTACAGTCAAACCAAATGGTGCTTTCTTTTCCTCTTTACAGTCAAACCAAATGGTGCTTTCTTTTCCTCTTTACAGTCAAACCAAATGGTGCTTTCTTTTCCTCTTTACAGTCAAACCAAATGGTGCTTTCTTTTCCTCTTTACAGTCAAACCAAATGGTGCTTTCTTTTCCTCTTTACAGTCAAACCAAATGGTGCTTTCTTTTCCTCTTTACAGTCAAACCAAATGGTGCTTCCTTTTCCTCTTTTCAGGGAAATTGTCACGTGTTTGTCTTTTGTATCTTGAGTTTCCTTTTGAAGAATCTTGTAAATTGTGCTGCTGTTTATCTAAAAATCACAAGGGCAACAACAATGTTTTATCAATAGTTTCAAGATTTTCTTGACAAAATAGCATAAAGTTGGCCAGCCTTACGAATGTTTGCAGGCAATCTAGCAACAAGTTTTGGGACACCAGAACAAACCTCCTCACATTTCTAGCGCCACTCCTGCCAGATGATTGGCAGGGTCAACTATTGGTTCATGGTGGACCATGGTGGCTACAGACAGGGAAAACCTGGAAAAGTCAGGGAATTTTTGGATGACAGGGAAAACAGGGAAATGTCAGGGATAAAAAATATGTCTAAAATATCCCATTAATTTTGCAACCAAACATTAAAATAAAAGTTAATAATACCTGAATAAAATAACATTTTGATTGTTAAAATAATTGATAAAACCGTTTATTTTTAGTAGATACAACTTTTTTTGATATGTGATCAATTATAAGTAAAACAAGTTATCATCCACCTTTTAAACTAGAAAAAAGTAGTCAGGGAAAATTGATAAATGTTGCCTGGAAAACCTGGAAAAGTCAGGGAATTTTGTAAAATATGTTTTGTATCCACCCTGTGGACACTTGACCAGCCATCAAACCCAAGACACAATCTATGATTTTCACTAAAAGGGAAATAGTTTCCAATAAAGACTCACTAATCCTCTGTTTGGAGGGCTGTGACCCAGGGGTGGGGTTGTTGCACTAATCGAGGAAACGCTGTGTTTGTTGTGATTATAAAACAAGTTATGAGTCCAAGGATGTTTCAACTTCTTTATTTCCATTTCTCTCAATAGTAGAAGAGCGGCAATACTCGCTAAAACACGAGTGGATACACAGTACTAGGTGTGCTTGAGGTTCAAGTTGTCTAGAATACGTGCAAGCAGCCCTCAAAATTCATCAAAATAAAAAAAATCATGCGGTGACTGACCACCATTTGTTGATTTAAATGCCCCACTTTCAATTCAAAGAGTAACTTCATATAAATTTACTTAAAAAATATTTAAAATTCATTAAACATCCAACCTCCATGTTTTGATTCTACTTGGGCCTCGAACTCAAAGCCTCCTTTTCTGCATTTCCTTAAAACTTGATCAAATGGACGCCGTGCAATGTCTTGTCCTCGTACCAGTCCCACTAAACTGCTCGGATATTGTTTCAGTGGATCGTGCCCCTGCACTACCATGGGCAGCAACCAGCAGTTCTCTCTACGCTGGAACAACTACCTGCGGCACATCACCAACGCCTTCGATTCTCTTCGTAGCGATGAGGACCTGGTGGACGTGACCCTAAGTTGCGAGGGCAAGCGCATCCGTGCCCACAAGATGCTGTTGTCCGCCTGCAGCACATACTTCAGAGATCTCTTCAAGGTGAGCTGTGAAACCTTCAATGACCCAGACTCGACTGTACACCCTGATTCTCGGGGACGAGGGGTTGATGTTATTCTGTTATTCCAGGAGAACCCATGTCAGCACCCTGTGATAATATTCCGGAGCGTCAAGTTCGAGGACCTCTCGGCCCTCATAGACTTCATGTACCAGGGGGAAGTGAATGTCCTGCAGGACCAGCTAGCCTCATTCCTCACCACAGCAGAGCTTCTGGCTGTCCAAGGGCTCTCGGACGGGCGGGACGCGTCGGGTCCCGCTGGAGACGACGACGATGAAATAAAGGAGGTTGGTTGGTTCACTAATGTGGGCTCGTTTATATTATCATCTTGGTTTGAAGGCGTAACAATGACTCGCGCTGCACTATTTTGCAGATTGAGATTCCAGACTCTCCGGGGACTCCTACAGAACCCGAAGTCCCGGTCGTTAAACCGACGAAGAAAACGGTACCTGCCGGTGCTGGTGCTGGCAATGTTCGAGTGTCCTCCCCACAGACTCAGCAGTACCCCGACAAAAAGCCCTCTGCCCCATACACTGACAAAAAACCTCCTGCACAAACTGTCTCGGCCCCGTCTTCTTCTTCGGAGCCTGCGGCACATCCTCCCGCCCCCAAGCGACGCAAATGGAGCGCAGAGAAAGCCACCCCTTCTCCAGCTCCCAGGAATCTGGCCCCCAGTCCTGACCCCATTGAGGTTATACCTGTCCTGCCAAACCTCTGTCCTGCCAAACCTAAAGGTGGAAGCGCCTGACTATTGCGAGTTGGGTGACGATGACGGAAGCTACGGGGACTCAAACTCGGGACCTGGCGGGGGGCCTGACCCCATGGCCCAACTATTGGACAGCAAGCAGGACTTCTCCGAGTTGTACAGCACCAATTCTAGGGACTCGTCACTCACACAGTCCGAGAGCTTTTTAGCTTCAGATCTCAGTACGTAATCTTGTCTTGTAGTATCAGACCTAGCTGAAGTTCAGTAAAAACTAGGGTTGATGGTCTAGATCGTCTCACTGACGGTCAGCATTTATTTCACCAATTTGTTAAAAATGTTAGGCTATGCTTATAAGGATATATTTTGATTAGACATTTTTAAGAAAAATATTACATAATATTCAGGCCAATATGGTACTTTGATCTTGAGACAAAAACATTTTGAGGGAAACCTCACTGAAATTAGCTAAATTCACCTTTAGATTATTTTTAAAAATCATAAAACTTAAAATCACAGGATTTTAATTCTATAGGGACATTTTGATACCTTTTACCTCCATTTTTAAACCAACATAGTTGATGAATAACGGTGGACGTCTACAACACGTCTCGGGTAGGTGGTCCCCTTGGTTAGGCCCAGCCTTACAACGCTGGCGTCTGCTTATTACAGGTCAGCTGCTGTCCAAGCCGGGGCCCTCGGGAGAGAATCAGTCCCAAGACTCTTTACAAGGTGAGTACTCTTGTGGTTCTGTCGTTGTTACCACTCCCTCCAGGGTGCTTCCATACATGCATTCGAGGACTTGCTTGGTGTCCTCTGAACGGTCCAGTTCGTGTGTTACCAATCAATCGGGGGTGAGTCCTGGACTAGTGTATTCCCACTACTATAGCACATACATCTTATTTCGACACATTTTTGAAATAACGTTAAGGGTGTGTCAAGGAAGCCAAGCCTAATTGATTAATATGAGATATATATTCTTGAAGCCCGTTAGAAGTTTAAATATTAAAAAAAAAGTTTAAATGTTGGATAAAAATCTTATACTTCTTATAACTACGTAAATTTTGGTATAAATATAATTTACAAAATGCTATATTTCAAACATAATTAATCTATTCAGTAAGTTATCAATAGAGACTGCAAAATGTGAGGTTATTTTTAGGGACTAAGTGTTGCTTTTCTAAAAAAGCGATTTTATTTATGTAAATACGAGTCAAATTAGTATTCATTTAAAAAAAACTATGATATGACTACACTTTTCGTTGATATTGTGTATTTAACTTTATTTACTTGGGAGAAAAATCAAGTATAAATACTTACAAAGCATTTCACACCTAGTTGTATCATTATCTTCCAGTTTTACAAACATGACTGCCTGTAACAAGGCTCACTAGCTTCTACCTAGCATGAAATCTTTTAAAAGCTGAAAAACAACTCGATTTATCGAAATTTAAGTATTGAAATGTGTAAAAGTAGAGTTTGGGATTCTTAATTTAAACCTAAAAATAATCCCACCTAAATACAAGCAAATACTTTTGTATATGCTGTGGTCCCTTATATAGCTTTGAAATCGGCAAAAATTTATCTACATGTACGGCTTAGCGCCATCGCCTCTGTTACCACATTGACCATTATATTGCCCAGATTACAAAGACATTGAAAACAGAATTTGCGTAGAAATTATCTTTATCATAAAATGTAATTTATTTGGATTTTTGTACTCAACACTAATTTTTAGTGGAAATAACAAAAAATGAAAAAAAAAAATTTGTTTTAACTTCGAATTTTTATTTTGGTGAAGCTTTGTAATCGTTAAGTTGTCTCTTTAAGGAAAGCATATTCGGTTTCTTAAATGGTTTGTAATATATTTGGAAGAAGGTGGAGGAAAGGTGGATAGAAACATATAAAAGGGACGAACACAATATGGCCGTTACAGTGAAAAGAAAAACAGTTTACACTGCTGCCACAGGACAGGTAAAATAGATGGTTTCTGCCCAATCCCCCGACCTAGGTTTCATTCTATCGGAGCTCACCAGGAGGGAGTGTGAAATGCTAAATGCAACTCCTAAAGACGGAACCCAACAACACTAAAGGGAGAGAGAACATTAGTAAAGGATGATAATATGTATGGAATAAAGTGCTCAGAGCAAAAACAATCTGTAATAAATAAAATGACACATCACTGAAGACAACACCCTGTTCAGTCTACTACGACTTCCTGAAGATGTTATAGGACCATCGAAATATTGATGTGTGTTAGTGTTTTTATCTTTATTTGGGCTCTACCATCTTCCTAATATTCTATCACTATATTGGTGACCTGGCGGTCTAGGGGTAAGGTGTCAGACTTGTGCTGGGGTCCGGGGTTCAATCCTCGGTCCCGGCACAGATTTATCTGATTACCAAACCCTTCCTTCACCTCTGACAAGACATCTTGTGAATGTGGGGAATGCCAGGCCTCCACCGTGGTTCGGATCCCACGTTAAACTGTAGGTCCTCCATTTCATCTCACAATCACCCTACCATCACACATTAGCGTAAGTGCGTATAACCTGAACGGGTAGTAAGACGCGGTGCTAATAATATAGAATTTTATTTATTACTAAAGGATATTGTATTAGATTGGCATCCAATGTTAATTTCCTGTGTTTGTCCTTCCAAATGTCTTATAATTCATTAGGTGGGTGGGCTTTCTTCATCAAATTTACTATTTTTCCTTTTTCTTTAATTTTATCAATTTCTTTTATTATTAAAAAAACTTTTTCTCTCATTTGCCTTTTTTGGTTTCCTCTTTTATGAAGTTGTGTTGCGCGTTTCACACTCCTCCCTGATGAGTTCCGATAGAATGAAACCTAGGTCTTACCTCTTTGTCCAGTGACTCGCCCCTAAATAACATTATGACATTGATATCAAGGTCATATATCTATCTTATTCAACTTAGAGAAATATCTTGATTAAGTTATAATAGACACAATACAAATTATAATATAAAGCTATTTTCACCTAATAAGTTTTTGCAGGATACTTTTTTCTGGTATTAAGTTTCTTTGCGTTGGGGAAGTTTGATAAGTTCGGAAGGGTTCAGCTGTGCCCTTTTCTCTACGCCTGCGGGTACAAGAGTCCCCCGCTCTTCACTGGTTGAGATTTACTCTAGAACTAGTCTCGTTCTACATTTTGATTGTTTACTGTCTTCGAAAGCTGATAAACAATATCATAAGAAAGCCTACAAAGTATATTTTATTCAGGATAAACAATTACTTTTGAGTATTCCGGTACTGTAATTCATAACTTATTTGGTCAATTTAAACTTAATTGACAATCAACTAAGCTTTACAAAAGTAACATTCAGATAACTTTGCACACTTCTGAATTCTTTAATATAACATTCCTTATAGACAGACAGTAAATTAATCTCAACAAGATGTAAGTTTATTATGTTCTCATTTTATACTTGACATATTTTTATTCCTCTTCGTGTCATGAATAGGTCAAGTTCAAACTTTTTATACGTAAATAATTTGAATGCTGACAGTAAAAAGCAAAGAAGGGGTTAAAACTTGGTAATGCTTGATTGCGACTATCTGGTGGTAATGTTAGTCGAGAAGACGTAAAGAAAGGTTAGGAAAGGAGGTAGTTTTAATAAACATCCTGAATATTTGTTAACCGTGTAAGAGCGTGGGGGACCCTGGATGTTGAAGTAACGACCAAAGGTAAGTGCTAGACGCAGCCGAACCCTTCAGACGTCTTGGGGGAAGCACCCTGGTTCGAGTGGTCTTGTCTGTTTGCGACAAGTGCGGCAAGTGTGGATTGTGTAAGTGCACCTCGTCCGAGTGATTCACCGCACGGCTGTTCCAAAAAATGGACTTGTTTTAATGAATGGTGACTCCATGTTGATTGTTTGGACAGATTGAATTGCTAGAAATACTTATCTGTTAATTTAAATTTAAAAAAATATTGAAGCAAATTTTAACGTAGTTTTCTCAAGTCGAGCAATCCAATTCGCTGCGCTTGTATGCGATCTGTTCTTTGTCTATTTTGGCCATTTAGAATGGACACACGTTGTGGCCAAAGTTGACAACAATGTCCTGGAGAACAATGAGGGGGGAATTGTGTTTTTGAACCAGATCAGTGCTGTCCATCCTCAATGGCATGTTGTGTAACCTGTATTGTCTGACCGAGGCTCTATAGGCCGTGGGCCACTTGGGAAGAGAGTGCTGGCCAAACTTTGCACTTTGTTAGTCTTAACTCATTTTATGTTACCTGTAATAGTTTTAAATTGTATTAATGTTCATATTAACTGATCGAAGGTATTTTCTCATCTGGCTGATTGTGCTGGCACTATAGGCTCTAGGAACTATCCCAGTAATGTTCCCCGGCAGTGCAGGCTCTAGGAACTATCCCAGTAATGTTCCCCGGCAGTGCAGGCTCTTGGAACTATCCCAGTAATGTTCCCCGGCAGTGCAGGCTCTAGGAACTATCCCAGTAATGTTCCCCGGCAGTGCAGGCTCTAGGAACTATCCCAGTAATGTTCCCTGGCAGTGCAGGCTCTAGGAACTATCCCAGTAATGGTCCCTGACAGTGCAGGCTCTAGGAACTATCCCAGTAATGGTCCCTGACAGTGCAGTTTGGTGGCGGCAATTTCTTTACAAGCGTAACTTTTAACGTTTCATTAAAATACTGCTCATACTCCCAAACATATTAGTAACTGAACAATGTAATGAAATGATCTCATCACGATTTGGTGTTTATTAGGACACATTCTACTAAAATGTATACATGATGTATCTTAATTATTTCACCACCTTTTCCTAAAGTTATTTTTTGTTTTGCTACCTCTTCTAACACAACAATTGTGCTATCTAATAGCCACTAATTGTCAATGTTGTATTAGGTTTTGTTGATATCCTCCCAAACCAACAACTCTTACTCCTCTATATCTTTGCAGTATTTTACTAGTTGTGTTTGTGTTTGAGATATTAGATGTCTATTTGGTCACCAGATGTTTGAACAAATCCATTATTTTGCCACCAGCTCTTGAAACGATATCCAGTATTTTGCCACTATCCCTTGGAACAATATCCAGTATTTTGCCATCAGTCCTTGGAACAATCTCCAGTGTTTTGCCATCAGCACTTGGAACAATATCCTAGTATTCTGCCATCAGCACTTGGAACAATATCCAGTATTTTGCCATCAGCACTTGGAACAATATCCAGTATTTTGCCATCAGTCCTTGGAACAATCTCCAGTATTTTGCCACCATCCCTTGGAACAATATCCAGTATTTTGCCATCAGTCCTTGGAACAATCTCTGTATTTTGCCATCAGCACTTGGAACAATATCCAGTATTTTGCCATCAGCACTTGGAACAATATCCAGTATTTTGCCATCAGCCCTTTGAACAATATCCAGTATTTTGCCATCAGCCCTTTGAACAATATCCAGTATTTTGCCATCAGCCCTTGGAACGATCCCAGTATTTTGCCATTAGCCCTTGGAACGATCTCAGTATTTTGCCATTAGCCCTTGGAACGATCTCAGTATTTTGCCATTAGCCCTTGGGACAATCTCAGTATTTTGCCATTAGCCCTTGGAACAATTTCCAGTGTTTTGCCTCCAGCTCCTATAGCAATATTTTGTCTTTTGCCAACTGTTGAAATGACGGTCAGTATGGGATGATCTCGTCCCCATGACGTGTGTCTAGTGGCCGACAGTTTATCGCATGAAGTGGAGCATTCGACCATCGTTACATCTTACGCACATTTTATACTCGAAGAGAGAAGATTGATTTACACTATCCAGGAAGAGCTGCAGCTAATTTACAAAGGTGAGCCAACATTTTACTGTATCTATAATTATCTTTAGATATTATTTAAGTATTTTTATTTTATTGACTTAATTAAGATAATGCCATCATTGTGTTTATTGGCCTAACATAACAAATGGACAGTCAATTTCAGTCATTGCCTGTCACATCGATACACTCGGTGCTGCTTGCCGATAATATTTGAACTAAATTACTTAGTTAATACTATGGTGCATTCTGCCACCATCACTTTGATTTCAAAATAAAATATTTCACCATAATTAAACAACCTAATTTTAAAAATGTCAAAATTTTAATTAGGTGAAATTTTAAAAAGGGCCATATTTGTCTTGAACTGGTATAAGGTTGACTTCAATTTACTGACGAGCCTACCAGTGTGTGTAAAGCGTATTGTCGTGTTGGCGAGTTGCTGTACCATTTGAAGTTCACGGAGTTGCCATGTTTGTGATCACGTCCAAGGTGTGCCGTATCACACACTCGCGGTTCTCGTCTCTCGTAAATTTCTTTCTATTACATAATTAAAGTGAAGTAAGCTTTTAAGAGCGTCTTTGTCTTCCGTACCTAACAACACGTTTGAATAAATAATTGCGTTTTTGTTTATTGAAATGATGCGGTTTATTGTTTAAATGTTTTGCTTCGTCTACAAAAGGAGTCGTTTTGTTTTTGGAAGACTTGCTATTTATTCTGCACGGATCCACGCATTGTTTTGGTAAGTATGGTTTTATATTTATTAGTTAGATTAGAATTTTAGTTCAAATTACAATGTTGTTAGATTTAAAATTGTGTTATTAACTGACAATATATAAATAAGGATTGCTGGTACATTTTGTTTTCAAGTGGTTTTTTCTCCAACCAGGTAAGCCAAACTATATATTGTTAAGTTGTAGTCTCTCTACCCGGAGATTTATTGAAATGCTACACACATTTGTTGTTAAACCTGATGATAGAAGGGATTCATTTGTTGTTGGCTTCATGCGTTTGTTATTCGATGACATTGGAAAATGTATGACCATTCTCCACGGAGTATTTGAAGGGATGGGCTACGTTTCTAGAAATGCTCTTGTTCCTTCGTTCCTTACAAATTTAACGTGCTTTCGTACGAGAGATTCAATTTCTTGTCCATAATGACTACCGTTACACGATTTATATTCACCACACTCAAAGCGTTTTATTTGAACACGTTGCGTATGAGCACGCTACGTCCAAGCAAGAAGATAATTTGGAAGCAGGCAACAAACTTCCAGAAGATGTCAACCAAAGAAGGTAATATTTTATTTAATCCATTCTGTTTAAAAGTTGATGATTGTAATTGTACATCTCACACAGATGGAACTAAACTCTGCCATATTCTATCACATATAGATTCTTGTGACATACCAAATGTTAAAAAACATAAACACATTTTTAAAACTTAGTAAATTGAAAAGAGGTTTCCTGCTATTTAAGGACAATACCTTTTTTAATTATTGAGCGGGACCATTTAATATTAATTAAACCATAAAGAAACAAAAAGTGGCTGCTTTCTAAAGAGCAAACTAGTTAACGTCATCTTAAGGCCCTTGGCCCGGTCGAGTGCAGCTCCAAAACTGGTTTTGTGGAACGATGGGCGGGGCGTGGCTCCACAACCGACCAACGTATCCTTCCGCGTCAACAAGAACAGATGAATCGTGGCGCTAGCTTTCAGACAGGTCTTAGATAAAAATCTGAAATATCACTTTTACTGAGAAAGAGTGATTAATGTATCGATGTTTATTAGGTGTTAAATTTTCTTATTTTTTGTTATGCTGCCGGCAGTTTTCTCTTGAAAAATATCAAATTATTGATATTTGATCATTGTTAAAATGACAGAGGTGTGTATATAAAAAGTATAGTGTAACAAACAAGCTTCTATTCTCGAACAAACCGTTTCCGAAAAGAAAATGGCAAAACAATAAAAATGCTTGAAGATAACCGGTTGTTCTCGTGACTCTGACTTGACATGGTGTCCAGGTAATTAAGTCTTGTCATGTGACTTTTGAAACCCAGGTAATTTCTCTTCACTTGTTCGAAGCATTGATTTTCTATGCACTTTATTGTGGGTTTACAAACAGGTTTAAAACTGTCGGTAATTAATTATATTAAGATTTGAGATTAATATTCCATTGTTCGAAAGTCTTCCACTGTAAACACTCGGGTTGATCGCTTATTTGTAATAAAACTTGTGGGAGTTTTCTTTTTGGTGGTATTTGTTGCGGTAATAGAGCGCAGAAGCTTGCCATGCTCCGAAGACAAACCACACTCCGAAGACAAACCATTGCAGAGCCCTCATTCAACATGGCTTCAATCACAAACTGGTGAGAACACTTTTATAAATCTTATCTATAGTTATTTATTTTTAAGATTTGCCTCATTTTACTTTAATTGTCTTGATGTGGATTTACAAACAACTCTGCTTGCACTCAACACACGTCACGTCACGTCTTTATTTGATTCTGTTTCAACATCTACACTATTGTGGACCAATGTCTACTAAACAAAGTGTCGTGGAGAAATTTTGCGCTCCTGTGGATTATAAAATGTCCGCTCTTGCAAAAAGCCCGTTTTTACAAAAGTTCACTCTTACAAAACGTCCGCTCTTGCAAAACGCTTGTTTTTACAAAAATTCGCTCTTACAAAATGCTTGTTTTTACAAAAGTTCCGCTCTTACAAAACATCTGTTTTTACAAAAGTTCTGCTCTTACAAAACATCTGTTTTTACAAAAGTTCGCTCTTACAAAACGTCTGTTTTTACAAAAGTTCGCTCTTACAAAACGTCTGTTTTTACAAAAGTTCGCTCTTACAAAACGCTTGTCTTACAAAAGTTCGCTCTTACAAAACGCTTGTTTTTACAAAAGTTCTGCTCTTACAAAACTCTTGTTTTTACAAAAGTTCGCTCTTACAAAACGCTTGTTTTTACAAAAGTTCACTCTTACAAAACATCTGTTTTTACAAAAGTTCGCTCTTACAAAACATTTGTTTTTACAAAAGTTCGCTCTTACAAAACGTTTGTTTTTACAAAAGTTCGCTCTTACAAAACTCTTGTTTTTACCAAACTTCCGCTCTTACAAAATGCCTGTTTTTACAAAATGCCCGCTCTTACTAAATGTTAATTTTTGCAAAACGTTGGCTTATTAAAACTTGCGCGCTCGTAGAGCTGAAGTTGTGGAGAGTGTTTTGATGTCAAAGCTCGACATATCTGGATTCGTCGATTGTTATCCTGTGAAGAAACCAGAAGCTACAAATGTGAAGAGAGAGAGAGAATGTTGATCTCCGGTGTTTGGTAAGTGAACAATAGTTTTAGATATAGTCTAGCTCCTTGACAAACTGGCTTGTAGCTCACACGTGACTGGACCTATGAAGGTAGATAGAGTAACTTTTCCTAGCGCTCCATTTGTAAGGAACAACTCTTGCCCTTTATACCCCTCATTCCCCAACTTTGGACAAGGTAAAGTGACAACATGGTTGGAAATGGGGGTTTATTCAAATAGTGAGACCAGTGAGACCTGGCGATGCTAGCTCGCCCACGAGAGTGGTCCAGTGTTCTCGTACTTGGCCTTCATTGTGAAGTGTGTCTGTCACACGACCAACTTGTAGCGGAGGGAAAGGGCTCGGCTGCGTTGGCTTAATTTAGCTGACAATTTTCACACGTCCATCACAGACTTGCCGTAAAGTATGAGAGGACTGCTGGATAGCTCAGTGGTTAGACCATTGGCAGACTAAGCCACAGGTCCTTGGTTTGATTCCTGTGTCCCGGTGTAATTTTTTAATTCAAAGAATATAATATTTAGATGCGGTTATGACCATAACTAACAAAGATACAAGTTTGGCCATTAAATCTCTAATTGTATTTTATAGAAATTATGCCTGTTTGTATAAAAAATACACACAATGTTCTAATATTTTATGAAAATAATATATTTTTATTGTTAACTTATTTTATTTTGAATTAAGGAGGAACCCTTGTGTTTTAATTATGTTTCATAGTATTTACTTTATTTAGTGATGGCCACCATCGCTATCCAACAAAAGTCTCTCCGCCAAATTCGGTAAAACATTAGCATGCGGTGATCATTGGGTGTTGAAAGGAGATGAAAAATACATTCCTCGTTATTTAATATATATTTACTATTGTGCTAGATAATGGCACACTTTAGTACGTCATGCCCCAAAAATACTCTAATATATAAAAAATGTTTTCATTGTTTTCAAAATAATATCTAAAAATATTTTTTTCCCCGGGTATTTCCAATTGAAATCAAAATGTGTGGTTGGTTTGGTGCTCACACGCCTGCTAATTACTTGGAGCAAATAGTTGATATAATTTGTTAAAAGGTTTAAAAGACTGAAAATAATGGTATTAAAATGGTATTTAAATTTTAAACATAAATATCTTGTAAATTTCTTATTTTTCAGTAACACCAAAATACATGGCTATTTTTAATATTGGAGGTATTGATTTATCCAAAGTGACAACTGCAGTTTGCATGACTTGACGTATGGACACATGAAATAAGGTCTAGTGACTTTTATGTCATATGTCCATTTGTGAAAACTTGTTTGCTGGTAGTTTTTCCACTCCCTCTGTGCAGATGTGGGTACACACCTCTAAATCCTACTCTCCTGACCCTAACCACTGTAACAGTCAGGATGCAAGAAATATACAATTTCCCGGTATCAGTAAACGAAATGGTGAAGGCTTACAAACCTAGTTATGTTTTGCTCACTACACAGCAACAGTTGCTCGATAAGGTGACCCAGTGGCAGACCACCCCACCCGTCCCCTCTGACCATCTTGCCTCTTCTTAAAGTATGACTTGTACTGGTGGAAGGCTCTGATCTGCTTTGGGATACATCATGCACCTCTAGTCAATTATTTACCAGGAACATTTTATTATGAAATCCCGTCACTCTTTTCAATCACTTCAGCTAGTTAAAAACAAGAAACCAGCCGTGAGGCAGGAAGGTAGAGCCATCTGGAACAAACTGAATCGCGAAGAAAGTTTTTAGTCCACAAGATTATTCACACAGAGTTGTTGCCATCGGTTCATTCTAGTTTCAAAGCTTGCAATTTAATTACAGTGACCTGGCGGTCTAGGGGTAAGGTGTCAGACTTCTATGCTGGCGGCCGGGGTTCGATCCTCGATATATCTGATTATCAAACCCTTCATTCACCTCTGACAAGACATCTTGTGAATGTGGGGAATGCCAGGCCTCCACCGTGGTTCGGATCCCACGTTATATCACCCTACCATTACACATTAGCGTAAGTGCGTATAACCCGAACGGGTAGTAAGACGCGGTGCTAATAATAATAATTACAGCTAATTGAGTTAAATCACAGATTAAAATAAAATTATGTAAAAAGACAACATATTCTTTGGTAAGTTCTTAGCTGTCTGTTACTCTTGAAAATCTAGCATAAACTTGTGCTTAGCAAAGTAGGGGACATATCAGCATACGACTTACAAGCTAGCTTATCTCTAGAATAGACCAACAGCCGGCCATCGCTTGAAAAGGGGAAGTCCAATTTCACCAAAGATACAATTCTGTCATGCCAGAAATTGAACCAGAGACTCTTGGCTCAGTGTCAGGCCAGGGGGGTTTTAACGACATCTTGAGTGCCGATTGGAAGCGCACACGTATTGTGAGTGTCAGGTGTGGGTTGCAGGGCGTGGTGGTGTGCGTCTCGTCCAACAAGAGGATGGCACACTGGTTCACGTATACGAGTGTGAACTGTGCAACAAGGTGTACAAACATCCGGACTCGCTGCGCCTGCACTACAAGATACACACGGGCGAGACGGTGTGTCCCATCTGCAGACAGCAGCTGAGCCGCAAATACGAGCTGAAGGTGCACCTCCGCAAGAGACACAATTGTTAGGACAACACGATCACGAGCATAGAACTTGAATTAGGGGTCAGTTTCATAGCCAGACTTAGTCCTCCTCAATTATAGAATGGGTAGGAAATTGGTTCCTAAAAAGAGAGAATACTCGTTAAATTTCACGTTAGAAAAATATAATATGGGCTATGGAAATCATTTTTTATTTGTGTTGGAAAGATTTGTTATAAAAACTGCATAAATACAGGTGTTAACCTCTCTCTCTGAATCCTGTGGCTAAAACTATTTTAGGAGCAAAGTAAAACACTTCTCCAGCCGCCGAGATGTCATTGGAAGGTGGAATTAGGTAAGATACTCCAGTCAACTGTGGTGACGTCGCAGAGGTACTCCGAACAACTCCAGCTATAACAAACATTATACATACATAGAGTTTTGGTACCCCAGGTTGAATGCACAGTAGTAAGGAATATGCGACCAACAATATTTAAAGAGGGACTTCATAATTTGCTTGGGATATCCTTATAACTGGCTATAATCAACACCCCACAAAACATTTTAAGGGCATACAGTAGGGACGGGTCCTCGAATCCTTTTGGAGATTTGAGACATTCTGAAAAAAAAAGTTTTTTTAGCATCGTCTTACTATCCATTCAGGCTATACGCCTATATACTAACTACACCTAGGGAAGGTTTAATTTAGAGGTAATGCATCAGCATTTGAGTAAAGGGAGAGTAGAAAACCACTCCCAGTGCACCTGACTGGGCTCAAACCCGGATCTCTGCTTTCGGCAGTCTACAGTAGCCCCATGGCTTCTTTGGTGCAGACTTGACAGCTCACAGTTAACTGCTTTGAAAATTTACCAGACCAAATTATGTATCCCTACGCCGAAGCATATGATCTGCATAAAACATGTTTTTAGCAGCTGTCACTTCTGACCGTCAAAATTTAGGTATATACCTAAATGTTGACAGTCAGCACCAAAGAAGCCATGGGGCTACTGTAGTCTTAGACGAGAGTAGCATGTTAGACCATGTGGCCGCTGAAGCGAGAAAAATAAAATGAAATTTGTTTTAAAGTTCTAATACTAGTTATTCATTGACAGGGTGTCAAGCGATCTGTAAATAGACATTTTAAACAAATGTCAGAAATTTCCACATGTTCATAAACAATTATTTAATTAATGCCAGGCCTCCACCTTGGTTCGGATTCCACGTTAAACTGTAGATCCTCCATTTCATCTCACAATCACCCTACCATTACACATTAGCGTAAGTGCGTATAACCCGAACAAGTAGTTAGACGCGGTGCTAATAATAATAATTTAATTTATTTACAAAAGTCAAAATAACATTTGTTTCCAGTTTATACAAACCATGACCCACTTGAGCATCCAATCTCAAGTCAACATGGGATTTTGGTGTCGTATATTCACGTCAAAGTTGTGATTATGCGCATGTGAGAGAATTACTAACTAATGTTGAGATTCCAGATCTGGGATTGATCCTAGTCGGGTATAGTGAGGGTAGCTTTGGGTCGTTAGACACAGGAAAAAGTCGGCTATTTAAACTATACTAGGGGTAAGGTGATCTTATACTCACTGAACTATTAACTTAGAACAAGGCAAATACCTATGGACGTGACATTTCCTAGAACAAGGTAAATACCTATGGACGTGACATTTCCTAGAACAAGGTAAATACCTATGGACGTGACATTTCCTAGAACAAGGTAAATACCTATGGACGTGACATTTCATAGAACAAGGTAAATACCTATGGACGTGACATTTCATAGAACAAGGTAAATACCTATGGACGTGACATTTCATAGAACAAGGTAAAGACCTGGGGACATGACATTTCATAGAACAAGGTAAATACCTATGGAGATGAGATTTCATAGAACAAGGTAAAGACATGAAGATGTCACTTTTCATAGAACAAGGTAAAGACCTGGGGACATGAGATTTCATAGGACATGGTAAAGACCTAGGAATATGAGATTTCATAGAACAAGGCAAAGACCTATGTACATGAGATTTCATAGAACAAGGTAAATACCTATGGAGGTGACATTTCCTAGATCAAGGTAAAGACCTAGGGATATGAGATTTCATAGAACAAGGTAAATACCTATGGAGGTGACATTTCCTAGAACAAGGTAAAGACCTAGGGATATGAGATTTCATAGAACAAGGTAATTACCTATGAACATGCCATTTCATAGAACAAGGTAAATACCTAGGGATATGACATTTCATAGAACAAGGTAAATACCTATGAGCATGACATTTCCCAGAACAAGGTAAATATATGGGAAATGACATTTCATAGAACAAGGTAAATACCTAGAGACATGACATTTCCCAGAACAAGGTAAATATATGGGAACATGACATTTCATAGAACAAGGTAAATACCTAGGGACATGACATTTCATAGAACAAGGTAAATACCTAGGGACATGACATTTAAGGCAAATAGCTATGAACATGCCATTTCATAGAACAAGGTAAATATATGGGGACATGACATTTCATAGAACAAGGTAAATAAATACCTATGGACGTGACATTTCCTAGAACAAGGTAAATATATGTGGACATGAGATTTCATAGAACAAGGTAAATACCTAGAGACATGAGATTTCTTAGATAAAGGCAAATACCTATGAACATGCCATTTCATAGAACAAGGTAAATACCTAGGGACATGACATTTCCCAGAACAAGGTAAATATATGGGGACATGACATTTCATAGAACAAGTGTAAATACCTATGAACATGCCATTTCATAGAACAAGGTAAATACCTAGGGATATGAGATTTCCTAGAACAAGGTAAAGACCTTGGGACATGACATTTCATAGAACAAGGTAAATACCTATGGACGTGACATTTCCCAGAACAAGGTAAATAGCTATGAACATGCCATTTCATAGAACAAGGTAAATAGCTAGCAACATGCCATTTCATAGAACAAGGTAAATACCTATGAACATGCCATTTCATAGAACAAGGTAAATACCTAGGGATATGAGATTTCATAGAACAAGGTAAAGACCTGGGGTCATGACATTTCATAGAACAAGGTAAAGGTCTGGGGTCATGACATTTCATAGAACAAGGTAAAGGGTCATGAGATTTCATAGAACAAGGTAAAGGTCTGGGGTCATGACATTTCATAGAACAAGGTAAAGGTCTGGGGTCATGAGATTTCATAGAACAAGGTAAAGGTCTGGGGTCATGACATTTCATTGAACAAGGTAAAGGTCTGGGGTCATGACATTTCATAGAACAAGGTAAAGGTCTGGGGTCATGAAATTTCATAGAACAAGGTAAATACCTAGGGACATGAGATTTCATAGAACAAGGTAAAGTTCTGTGGTACATGAGATTTCATCGACAAAGGTAAAAGTCAGGGGTCATGACTATTTCATCGACAAAGGTAAAGGTCTGGGGACATGACATTTCATAGAACAAGGTAAAGGTCTGGGGTCATGACATTTCATAGAACAAGGCAAAGACCTAGGGATATGAGATTTCATAGAACAAGGTAAATACCTATGGACGTGACATTTCATAGAACAAGGTAAAGACATGGGGATGTGACATTTCATAGAACAGGGTAAAGACATGGGGATGTGACATTTCATAGAACAAGGTAAAGACCTAGGGACATGACATTTCATAGAACAAGGTAAAGTTCTGGGTACATGAAATTTCATAGACAAAGGTAAATACCTATGGACATGACATTTCATAGATCAAGGTAAGGTCTGGGGTCATGACATTTCATAGAACAAGGTAAAGGTCTGGGGTCATGACTATTTCATCGACAAAGGTAAAGGTCTGGGGACATGACATTTCATAGAACAAGGTAAAGGTCTGGGGTCATGACATTTCATAGATCAAGGCAAAGACCTAGGGATATGAGATTTCATAGAACAAGGTAAATACCTATGAACATGACATTTCATAGAACAAGGTAAATACCTATGAACATGACATTTCATAGAACAAGGTAAATACCTATGGACATGAGATTTCATAGAACAAGGTAAAGTTCTAGGTACATGAAATTTCATAGATCAAGGTAAGGTCTGGGGTCATGTCATTTCATAGAACAAGGTAAAGGTCTGGGGTCATGAGATTTCATAGAATAATATAAATACCTAGGCATATGAGATTTCCTAGAACAAGGCAAAGACCTTGGGACATGACATTTCATAGAACAAGGTAAAGGTCTGGGGTCATGACATTTCATAGAACAAGGTAAAGGTCTGGTCATGAGATTTCATAGAACAAGGTAAATACCTAGGGACATGAGATTTCATAGAACAAGGTAAAGTTCTGGGGTACATGAGATTTCATCGACAAAGGTAAAAGTCAGGGGTCATGACATTTCATAGAACAAGGTAAATACCTATGGACATGACATTTCATAGAACAAGGTAAATACCTATGGACATGACATTTCATAGAACAAGGTAAATACCTATGGACATGACATTTCATAGAACAAGGTAAATACCTATGGACATGACATTTCATAGAACAAGGTAAATACCTATGGGCATGACATTTCATAGAACAAGGTAATACCTATGGGCATGACATTTCATAGAACAAAGTAAATACCTATGGACATGACATTTCATAGAACAAGGTAAATATCTATGGACATGACATTTCATAGAACAAAGTAAATACCTATGGACATGACATTTCATAGAACAAAGTAAATACCTATGGACATGACATTTCATAGAACAAAATAAATATCTATGAACTTGACATGTCATAGAACAAGGTTAACATCTGGTCACTGATGATGGTTTTACATTGTTAATATTTCATTAAACAATTCAATGGCAACTTGAATTTTGAAAAAAGCATTCATTTAATCAATATTAAGTGTAGACAAAAATATTGAATAATTAAAAATATTTTTTCTTTTAGAGATTTAAAATAACAATTTGAATAGACTACAATGAAACACCAACATTTGAAGATAATATATTAAAGTGCGAAAATGTAAGTATTAAAGAAGCACCCACCATTAAGTTGAGATGAAATGGACTCGACATTTTGGCCAAAATAAATAACAGATGGCCTCAGTAGCTGTTTATACTCCCATACCAGTTTTTAGTCTTCAATTGAATAGATCACTGCAACACATTCATTCTTTATCACAGGGTAGTCAAGAAACTGCTATCTCTGTGTACTACCTTCGATTCATCGGCCATTCTTTTTTAATGAACCAAACATTTGATGCTGTAAATATAAAACTAAATAGTTAAATAATCATGTACAGTGTCTCACTTAACGGTAAGAGAGTACAAAGTTTGAAAATGATCAGAGTTATAGTTTAAGTTTTTGGCGATTTAAACAGGTGTAACGAACCTGACAAAAAATGCTCTTTGGTTTTAAGGTGTGGTTAGTAAACCCATATGAAACTTTTGCACATTCAACCCCCGCCCCCTGACCTAAAAAATTATTGTCATTTGTTGGGTTATTATCACCACATCTTACTACCAATTTGAGTTATACGCACTTACGCTAATGTGTAATGGTAGGGTGATTGTGAGATGAAATGGAGGACCTACAGTTTAACGTGGGATCCGAACCACGGTGGAGGCCTGGCATTCCACTGTTGGGTTGTTGAAATTATATACTCGGCGAAGTGTAGACACAAAATAGCAAAAAGAGTTTATTAATATAAACTTAAATATATTGTATACAATATTTAATGACAATGCACTCTTCCTGAATTTTTGTTTGTCATTTTCAGTAATTGATACAAACATATTGTTAGATTTATTGACTGTTGAAAAGGCTACATAGGGCTGTCCCTGAGCAAATACAGCATTTGATAAGTACAATCCAGCTCTGAGATTTATTGATAGTCATTGCAAAGGCAACACATAATATATATGATACATCTATAAAAAATAAAAATACTCACCATTTTTTAAGAATATCACAAGCTTAAAGCTGCCGTTTGGTTGGTATGTTTACCATTCCTATTGGACAACAAACTATGTTTCAATAAAATGTAGAAGTATGTAATGGATGTAAAAAAAAATTAAAACCTGCTCTAAAAATGGTTTATTAGAAAAAAAATCCTTACAGCTACATTTATTGGAAATTATGATATTAAAATGATAAATGACCCTAAAAAGCTTTTTATTTCCTATTTTAAGGTAAATTGTGCAACTCATAAAGGAGTCATTTTCAGGTGAAAAATGTATCGTGTATTAAAATTAATTTAAATACTCCGCATGAGACTTATTAAAACTATAAATTAATTCTTATTTTATTGACCACTTCAGTTCATTGTCCATATTTTTATAAAACGAAACATCTATTTACCCATCCGCTTACACTTTACTTGGACACAGTGCAACTCTTTTCTCTCAGTACAGTCAACTCTCGATTCTACGACCTTTCACGGTTCCCTGGAAAAGGGTCGTTATTTCGAAATTTTAACAGATTTTGTTCCACCCCTGACCTTCATACGAAAAAATTACATTTTTTAGACAATACGTGGAAAATAAAATAAAACCTACCTATTTTTTGAAGAAGGTACTCCTTTCACTAATTTCGTCAAAATTATAAGTTCGTATCAAATAAGAAAATAGCGGGGGTCATCAAAAATCGTTCACAAAATCCAACCCAATCAAAATAACAATGTTAAACAATAGCATGGGTCGTCAAAAATCGTTCACAAAATCCAACCAAATCAAAATAACAATGTTAAACAATAGCATGGGTCGTCAAAAATTGTTCATGAAATCAAACCAAAATAGTAACCAAA
>CABFOW010007546.1:0-11495 GCA_902141385.1 Timema californicum | reverse complement strand
GGGGGGGATGTCCGGGATTTGTTTCGCTAGCATGGACAAATGTCCCGTGTACAATAGAAGGCGGTTATTACATCCGAAAACAAAAGCTGAAGTAAAAATGGGCCCAAGAAAATGAGAAAGAGAGGGTGGAGTGAAAAGTGACATATGAATGGTTAAATAAAACAGAATGGATAGATCACGTGACAAAAAGCGACGGGGTAATAAAAAAGAAGTTTAGTGGAATTGGAGGAGGGAAACGGAACCTGAGAAATAAAGCGCGTGTTGTAAGTTTGCAAACAGTTTGTGGTTCCGCCAGTGTTTTAATGGCCCCCCATCCCACTGTTATATGATCTTCCCTCACAGAATATCCTCATTTTAAACGACGCTGGACGTTGCTACATTCGTAATATATTCTACAATCATACGTTTGTTGAGAATGTACCAGTTTGTCGAGTTCTACACGGCTTCTTATATTCGACTGGACTCGAACATTTTATTACACTAATATGTTAGAGATGAGGAGGGTAGCATTTACAGGATAAGCACCCGCCTTTGCGTGAAAAAACAATATAGGACTATTATTATTATTAGCACCACGTCTTACTACCCGTTCGGATTATACGCACTTACGCTAATGTGTAATGGTAGGGTGATTGTGAGATGAAATGGAGGACCTACAGTTTTAACGTGGGATCCGAACCACGGTGGAGACCTGGCATTCCCCACATTCACAAGATGTCTTGTCAGAGGTGAAGGAAGGTTTTGGGCAATCAGATAAATCTGTGCCGGGACCAAGGATTGAACCCCAGACCCCCCCCCCCTCAGCCCAGAAGTCCGACACCTTACCTCCTAGACCGCGAGGTCACGACAATGTTAAAACTGTACTGAAAAAAAACAAATAATAGTCGGAAAGTATATTGTCATCGTGTCAATATTTTGATTTCTTTGGTTTGGTTTTAATGAGGCTTTATTTCACCTTTTGCACGAACCTATATTTATCATAAATTTTGTAATCTAAAGAACCCACGAAATGTATTCACTGAGTCAAACAACTAGAATTGCTAAAACCCGGAGGTTAGTCACGCGATGTTCTGCTCGTTAAAGTTTCAACTTTTATTAATTTCTCCCCGATATTAGCATCTGAGGCCGGCAGTCAAGACTCACTCGAAAATCAAGAACAACTGTTTATTCTCACAAGAATATTTATATTAAACCGCTTTTATGTTGAAATGAAAAAATAAAAGCAGCATGAACATTTGCATTGAACTCCTGTATTTTCCTACATTAATTTTGTAGGAGTTTTGAAATATTTAAGATGATAACAAAAGTATTATAAAATACCACAAAGATAAACATTAATTTTATAATTTTTTATAATGATCTTATTGTACCATGTGCAAAGGTTTTATACTTATTGTCGGTGACCTGGTGGTCTAGAGGTAAGGTGTCAGACTTCTGTGCTGGCGGCCGGGTTTCAATCCTTGGTCCCGGCACAGATTTATCTGATTACCAAACCCTTCCTTCACCTCTGACAAGACATCTTGTGAATGTGGGGAATGCCAGGTCCTCCACCGTGGTTTGGATCTCACGTTAAACTGTAGGTCCTCCATTTCATCTCACAATCACCCTACCATTACACATTAACGTAAGTGCGTATAACCCGAACGGGTAGTAAGACGCGGTGCTAATAATAATAATTTATACTTATTAAGATAATTACATGCTTACTTCCTAAAATCTATTCCAACTATCTACAAATCTTCTTTCTTATAAAATTTGATAAGCTCGTTTCTGGTAGTTAAAATAACGAGGAATTGACTAAATAGATTTTGACATAAAGGCCTCTTGTTTTTTAAGGTTAGGGGTCCAAAATGTAAGAAAAATAATAGTTCACAACGAAACTCTGATATTTAACAGAGAATTTTTGGCTTTTCGTTCTTTATTTACATCACCATGACATCCCTGATTTGTGCATTAGAGTATCTCCGAAAATAAAATATTTCTCCCCAGCCTACCCACCACGCGAACTCCCGCTATGTGGCAGCTATGATCCTCAGCCTAACCACCACGCAATCTCCCGCTATGTGGCAACTATGCTCCCCAGCCTAACCACCACGCAATATCCCGCTATGTGGCAACTATGCTCCCCAACCTACCCACCACGCAAACTCCCGCTATGTGGCAACTATGCTCCCCAACCTACTCACCACGCAAACTCCCGCTATGTGGCAACTATGTTCCCCAACCTACCCACCACGCAAACTCCCGCTATGTGGCAACTATGTTCCCCAACCTACCCACCACGCGGATTGTAAAGCAGTTTAAAGGTCTTTGTATATTTCCAGTTTTATTTACAAAATCAACTTTTCTTGTATATTTTTTGAATTCATTTCCGTTGTAATCTCCTTAATTGTACTTAGGTAAAATTCACTAATGTGAACTAATAGCTAGGGTTAGGCATACATTATATTTGATGTAATGAATAGTATTTACGAAAATTACTAAACCTCGCGAAAATAAATAAAACCAAATATTTACCTGTCAGTAGGAAGAGTATGTAGTGTTTCCTGCTGCAAAGATAGTTCAGGCCAAGTTATATATTTAGTAGGCAGAAAAAAAAAAGAAAAAGAAAAAAAATATATTTTCATGTGCAAGTCGTTCCCTGTAATTTTGGTTTCTGTCATTAATAATAAACTATTTTCTAACAGCTACGCGGATGAAAATGACATAATCTTCTCATCCGCTTCAGTTATCAAACAAAATATTCAAATTTTCAGAGCCAAACTAAGTTTATAAACTTCATATACAATGAATCAAGGTTCACAGATGTAACTAAAAGCCACGTCTCACAGTTAGAGATACTGGACCAAGGTTCACAGATGTACCTAAGCCACGTCTCACAGTTAGAGATACTGGACCAAGGTTCACAGATGTACCTAAGCCACGTCTCACAGTTAGAGATACTGAACTAAGACTCACAGATGCAACTAATTCACTTCTCACAGTTAGAAAACCCGTATCTGTAGCGATGAAGCCAACTCTTAACACCCGCGAGCTGTGCAGTAATCAATAAAACTGATTAAAATCCCATTTCAACAAATAAACACATTCTACCATCGCAAACATAACATTTATATTTTGTAATTTTGTATAGGTTTATTCTGTTTACAATAAAGTAATGTTTTAAAATTAATAACGTTCCCTTTGTGTTGGGTTTGTATTCGCCCCGAGAATTGTTCAAATATCCATGGCACGTAGCCGGGGAAAATATTTTGTAAACATTGCAAATTTGAGTTATTGTCGAATTAATAAAAAGAAAAGCTTTTTATTAAAATATTAAATAGATTGGTTTTGAAGATTTAACTGTTTCATAATTCAATTAAGGAGCCCACACCACCGGGCTGAAAATAAAGGGGCTGGTCTCGTTTTTAATTTGTTTGTTGAAAGGAATTTAAATCGTAGTAGGGAATACTGAGATATTTTTAAACTCTAAATGTTTTACCACTATTCTTACATGGAAATATGATTTAATTTCCTTTAAAATTATACACTTATCCTCCTTACTAAATTATTCACAAACAACTGTTACTTTTCAAATAAATTTTTTACAATCTATTAGTAATAATAATAATAATAATAATACTTAGCATCACGTCTTACTACCCGTTCGGGTTATACGCTTTAAGTACTAATACTCTAATAGATTAGGAATTGGGAAGGTTGAATTAGAGGAAGTGAACCCGCATTTGCGCGGAGGGAGAGTGGAAAACCATTTAGGAAAATCCCACCCCCCAGTTCACCAGACCGAGATTCGAACCTCGATCTCCCCGTCCTCAGCAGTCGAGCTCAACGCGACAAGCGCGTTAGCCAACTACGCCACCGAGGCGGGTGTCTATTAGTAATATATTTCAAATTTGCCTCTCTCTCTAAGACACAATGAACCAAATATTTACTATAGAATATTATTATTATTATATACTACTATTAACCCACATGGGTGACTCACTCACTGACATAAATGTTCACCCACTTCCAGATGAGATAGAAACTTGAAATTTGGCAAACTACTAGATTATAGCTTGTAACCAAAGAGAAAATTAAAAAAAAAGGTTAAAAATTCCGAAAAAAATTCGAGATGTCGGAGCAACTTTAAAGTCGGCGCGGACCTTTCTTTGGAGGTTTCTTGTGGCTAAACGGTAAGACCTATCAAAAAACTGCTCTGGAATCACATTAGTTTACATCCACTTGCAAATAAAACCCACGAAGGGGGAGGGGGAGCAAAGCGAGTAATTACGTAACAACGTATGACGCTATGTGACGGTCTATTCGGGATATTTAAATAATGTAATGCCAGGTCTCCACCGTGGTTCGGATCCCACGTTAAACTGTAGGTCCTTCCATTTCATCTCACAATCACCCTACCATTACATATTAGCGTAAGTGCGTATAACCCGGACGGGTAGTAAGACGCGGTGCTAACAATAATAATAATAAATAATGTAAAAGAGTTGATTTACCATCGACTGTGAAATTGGACAGTTAAAAAAAACACTTTGTTATATCGTAATTTTATTTGAGGTAATTAACGTGACCCTTTCTGAACCGACCAATTATGTCAGCTCACGACCTATAAACTAACTTAAATCTAGAAAAGACACAACACCCACACCCCCGGGCATTAACTCATCACTGTGAAAAGGAGAAACCCACACGGGATCGGACAAAACCTTAAGAGGAATTGTCATCTGAACTAAGTCGTAGAAGGCAAGGTTGATGGAAATAGTAGCTTAGGTAAAGTGTTTATCCAAATATTGGCAATCCTGAGAAATGAACGAGAGGGCAGAGGACAGGGTGCATTGGTGGGTCTATGTTCACCGACAAACGTAATGGACCTGTCGTAAGACAGAACACCTAAAACTAATATAAAACTATCTAGCTGCTTGATATTTATTACTGTTTACTTATAATCATGATTTTATTAATCCTATCTATTAACAATATTAATATTTAGCACCACGTCTTACTACCCGTTCGGGTTATACACACTTATGCTAATGTGTAATGGTAGGGTGATTGTGAGAGGAAATGGAGGACCTACAGTTTAACGTGGGATCCGAACCACGGTGGAGGCCTGGCATTCCCCACATTCACAAAGATGTCTTGTCAGAGGTGAAGGAAGGGTTTGGTAATCAGATAAATCTTTGCCGGGACCGAGGATTGAAACCCGGACCCCAGCACAGAGGTCCTACACCTTACCCCTAGACCGCCAGGTCACCAACGGGTATCAATACTAGGCCCAGACGGGTATTGCGACTTAGCCCAGACGGGTGTTAGCACTTGTAGCAAGAAAGTACAGACAGCTATATTATTGGATTCTATTCCCACAGAAGAATCCGAGACCCATGTGTGGTTCTCGGTCACGGCGATGTTTGATCGATTGAAAATTCGACCTTGAGCCGTCTGTCTTGCCCAAACACGGGGCATAGACCTATAATAGAGTTAAATGAGTGAGATCACTGTTTCTATAAAAAGGAAGGTAAAATTACACTCACGGTTTTTTTATATAGCACCGCGTCTTACTACCCGTTCGGGATATACGCTTAAGTACTAATTACGCTAATGGGCTAGGAATTGGAAAGGTTGAGTTTAGAGCAAGTGGGCCCGCATTTGCGGGAAGGAAGAGTGGAAAACTATTTAGAAAAAAGCCATCTCCCAGTTCACCCGGCCGAGATTAAAACCTTGACCTCCCCACATTTGGCAGTCTAGCTCAAGACAACTAGCGCGTTAGCCAATAACGCCACCGAGGCGGGTTACATTCACTGTTTATAATATAATATGATTGGGTGAACTATTAAACACACAGCTGTTACAACGATGCCGCTATTTTCGTTGTCTCTTTTTTTTTACAAAACTTCGTACTCAAAACACAATTTGTTAGAAACAATCATATCCTTCCAAGAGTTATTTATATTTTATTTGTGCTGATACCCGCCTCGGTGTCGTAGTTGGCTAACGCGCGAGTCGTGTTTAGCTCGACTGCTGAGGACGGGGAGATCGAGGTTCGAATCTCGTTTGGGTGAACTGGGGGTGGTTTTTCCTAAATGGTTTTCCACTCTCCCTCCACGCAAATGCGGGTTCACTTCCTCTAATTAAGCCTTCCCAATTACTAATCCATTAGCGCAATTAGTACTTAAAGCGTATAACCCGAACGGGTAGTAAGACGTGGTGCTAAATAATAATAATAATAATAATAATATTTGTGGATATTAACGTTCACCATAAAACATCGAACAATATCTGAACACGACATTCAAACTAACTTATTTTTACTCCAAAACTGACACTCATTTCACCCACTCCGGTGGCCGCGTGGTCTAACGCGCTACTCTCGCGGTAGACTAGACTACTGATGACGGGGAGATAGAGGTTCGAATCTCGGTCGGGTGTACTGGGGATGGGTTTTTCACTCTCCCTCCATACAAATGTGGGTACACTTCCTATAGATATAGTCTAAGTTTCCTCATTCCTAAAACTATTAAGGTAATTAGTATATGAGCGTATAAACCGAACGGGTATTTTGATGCGGTGCTAAAAAAACAAAGAGAAAAGCCCTATCCATTTCCTCCGCCATCAATTATTCATCTACGGGAAGGGGGAACCCCCATGAATCCGGCCTTGTCTACTTCCGTCTGAGCTAACGATTCTGCCATAAGGAGCTCGCCTTGATGTTTGTTTTATATTATAATGTTCAACAAAATGGCTTAATTCAAGGATTAATAGAGGTAGGTGACCTGGCGGTCTGGGGGTAAGGTGTCAGACTTCTGTGCTGGCGGCCGGGGTTCAATCCTCGGTCCCGGCAAAGATTTATCTGATTACCAAACCCTTCCTTCACCTCTGACAAGACATCTTGTGAATGTGGGGAATGCCAGGCCTCCACCGTGGTTCGGATCCCACGTTAAACTGTAGGTCCTCCATTTCATCTCACAATCACGCTAACATTACACATTAGCGTAAGTGCGTATAACTCGAACGGGTAGTAAGATGCGGTGGTAATAATAATAATAATGACTAAGGGAGGAAAGGTTGTTTCTCGATGGAAGTGCATCCACATTAGAATGAACAATGGGCGAGGAAACCACATACTATATTTATATAAAACCAACTTAATAATTTCACTCAACAGAGATTTAAATCCAAGACTACAGCGAGACTGTCTATTGTGAACCTGACCCCTTATACCATGCGGCCGCTGGTTTGAGAGATAGATGAAGTTTTTTTTTGTGTGTGTGTGTGTGTGTGCACCATGTATTGCCATCTTTCCAGGCTATCCACATATTTACATTAATGTGTTAAGAATGAGGAAGGTAAAATTTAAAGAGAAGGCACCCGCATTCACATAGAATCATTTAAAGAAACACCCTTAGTTGGTTTCCATTTAAAAAAAATCACGTCTTACCACCCGTCCGGACTATCCTCATCTAGTTATTTTAGTGGTGTAGAAATTAAGTAAGTAGATGTTAACAAGCATTTACAGGTGGGAAACTATTACTTAATATTTACTATACCTACTTCGGTGGCCGCATTGTCTAAGGTGTCACTCTCCATATTAAACTAGACTACCAACGGCAGGGAGATTGGAGTTAAAAATCCCGGTCGAGTGTCCGAAGGGTTGTTTTTTCCAAAATGGGTTTCAAATCCTTACTCCACGTAAGTGTAGATACACTTCATCTAAATTTAAATCTTCCTTATCACTAGTTAATTTACGTGATTAGTACATCTGCTTATAACCTGAACAGGTAGTAAGAAGCGATGATAAAAACATTAAGATATAAAGTATTTATGTAAGGATATTAAAACTCAAGTTATTGTGGCTTCAGCGAGATCGTGCCTATCTTCAGAGTCTGAAATTAGAGATTACCCCAATAATATATAGCTTGCTCAGGGCCGGTCTAATGACTCCTGAACAGATATTAATCTGGCAGATAAATATTTTTATCTGGTCGATAAGTTAAAAGTGCATCTTATGACTGCCAGATAGCATTTATCTACCAGATAAAATGTATTTATCCATCACATTTTTATCGGGAGGTTTAAGTAAGTATCTGATAGCTTTTATCTGGAAGTTAAAATGGTTGTTGCCGTAGTGACGCGTTGTTTTTCATGAGGTTTCATCTATCAGAATCTGTTTTTAGGTTAAAATCTTGGTTCACGTGTTTAGTAAGATCAGGCCCGGACTCTAAATATATAAAGTTAGAATATTTAATTAACTTTTATATAAACTGACAACTATTTGTAGAGTCATATTTATATAAGAACCAATTATCAAAATGTGAGTACAATAAATGAAATATTGTAAACGTTGTACCCAACTATTGTCAACATTTTGGCAGACACCGAAATTAGTACTTGCAAGACATCTTAGCTTCTGCGCCCACGTGACGCCATCTGTTTCCTCGCACCCGTTTGGGCACCATTATTTAACAAACGTTGAGCGTTGTAGCCACTAGCCAGGTTGTAGTGGTAGCAGCAGGGCTTGTACGCATGCCCGCACCAGTAAAATCAGTACCAGCCTTGCGTGTTCTGAATAAAAATATATTTATCCTTCAGAAATCTATCCGGCAGATAAATTCAATTCATAATAGGCGTACAATATTAAAGTGGCTGTTAACCTTTATCTGCTCGTTAACTTTAACCTTCCGATGGCAATATTTATCCGGTAGTCATAAGACCCATCCTTAATCCTTTTGTAGATAAGCAGAATTTTTATAATTTATAATTATTTATATATATTTATAATTTAGTTTCAATAATCACCCAAATACAAAGTATTTAATTTAATGTTCAATTTTTAGTTTAACTTGTTAGCTATCTTCTCTCTTCCATAGTAATAAAAAAATGGTCTATTATGAGCATTGCATGATATCTACCATATGCAAAGGTATGCAATTCTAAAATTATCAGCCCCTATGCACGAACATATGCACCTCAAACCAGGATTTTTTTTAAATTTTCATTTGATTTCTTAAAATTAATCAAAAACAGAAAAAAATAAAGAAGTAGTCTATTATTATTTAGCATCGCGTTTTACTACCCGTTCGGGTTATACGCTTTAAGTACTAATTACGATAATAGTAAGGTTGAATTAGAGGAGGTGAACCCGCATTTGCGTGGAGGGAGAGTGGAAAACCATTTAGGAACCCCCCCCCCAGTTCATCCGACCGAGATTCGAACTTCGAGCTCCCCGTCCTTGACAGTCGAGCTCAACACGACTAGCGCGTTAGCCAACTACGCCACCGAGGCGGGTATATATATATATATATATATAGTCTATTAGCACCGCGAGATAAATTTAGCAATACATTTCAATCAGTTGTGCAATGCAGGTTATTTGTGAAAGAAAATATGCGCTTAAGGGCGGGATTGAAATTTCTTCAACTATATTCCCTTTCTATCCTATTTACCCATTTTACCTACTTATCCCTTTGTAACCCTTTTACACTTTTTAATCTTTATTCCCTTTTTACCGTTTTTACCCTTCTTACGGATTTTACAATTATATCATTTCCCCCTTTTTTAACCGTTTTTTCAACCTTTTAGTCTTTTTACCCTTTTAATCTAATTTACATTTTTTAACCTTTTTATCCTTTAAAAAAATTAACCTGGGTTTACTTTTCGTACTTTTTACACATTTTTACCCTGACATATTTCCCCGGGGCTAAGCCTGGTAACTTAGGTAATAAGGTGTGAGAAGTGCAAATATATCAAAAAGGATAAAAAGAGTAAAAAGTAAATCTAATCAAAAAAGGGAAATAAGGCTAAAAAGGCCAAAATTGCCATATTAAAAAAAAGGATCAAAACGGAGAAAATGTCAAAAAGGGCATAAAGGAAACAACCAAATAAAATGGTAGATAGGAAAAAAGTAAATTTAATAAAATTAAAAAGAGTGAATAGTGATAAAAGGGGTCAAAAGAGGTAAAAATAACAAACATTTTAAAAATGTAAAAAGTTAATGGAGTAAAAAGGGTGAACATAGTTTAAAGGGTAAAAGTGGAAACGAGGTATAAAACCCTTTTTACCCTGACATAATACAATTTTTTTCCTTTTTTTCCCTTTTAACACTTTTTACTTACACCTTATACACTTAAAAAATATCTGCTAATATTTACTATTTTCTGCCCTTTGTGCTCATTTCGCAAACTTTACACCTTTTTTTTTAAACCTTGAGAGGTTGGGGTTAAAGTCCTGGTCGGATGTACTGAGGTGTTTTACTAATAAGTTCACGCAAATGCGGGTACACTTTATTCAAACCCAATCTACAACCTTACTACCGTCCAGTCCAAACAGTCAGTAAAATAGAGATCACCCTCAAACACAACTTTATAAAATATAGAAATCTATAAAAAAAAAATACCTCCGCTGTGGTTTCGGATTCCACGTTATACTGTAGGTCCTCCATTTCATCTCACAATCACCCTACCATTACACATTAGCGTAAGTGCGTATAGTACGAACGGGTAGTAAGACGCGGTGCTAATAATAATAATAATATAAAAAATAGACGAATTTGTCCAAAGCTAATTATTTGTGTTTCATGTATTTAGAAAGTGACACAATATTAGAAATTAAAACAAACTAAAGCTTGGCGTATGAATGCAGGGGTGTATGCCTGTTTTAAGTGTTTTGAGCTGTTGTCTGGGGTTGTTCCTATGGCAACCCTACCCAAGGTTTCGCCGGCAGTACGCGCAATATATTTCAGCGTCTGTTATTGTACATCTATGGAAAGAGAGGTATGAACAATATCGACCAGCCCGTGGTGTCGTAAGGTCTAGTAGTTCCAAGAAGTCGAGTCATTACTCCTGGTGGCCGGAAACTTCGAGTTCGCCTGCTCGCACGCAACACTTCTTACACGGCCATCACACATTGGAACAACCACTAAACACTCCTCTTTAACAGTACGATACCAAGAGCTGGCTGGCATTTCCTTCCAATGAAACTGATTTTCAGAACCTTTCTATATGATATATTTGACAGAGGGATCTCGGTTCAAGGAAGACATTTTTATAATTAACTTATTAAAAATTATCGAGCTATTTTAGATATCTCACAGTTCTTATATCCAAAATGTATAGCTGGTTTTCCAGTTATCGGGCCATATTTAACAGTTTTGAACGTTACAAACAACCCTTTGTATAGTTATACTAGCTTTGCTCGCTGAGGGTTCCGCCCCTAAGCCCCCAGTGGGTTTTCTTTGCAAATGGATGTAAACAAATGTAATTCCAGAGCAGTTTTGTTTATAGGTCTTACCGTTTAGCCACAAGAAACCTCCAAAGAAAGGTCCGCACCGACTTTAAAGTTACTCTGACTTTTAGAATTTTTTTTCGGGGGTCAAACTTTTTTTTTTTTAATTTTCTCTTTAGTTACCGGCTAAAAGCTATATTATTATTATTATTATTATTATTATTATTATTAGCACCGCGTATTACTACCCGTTCGGTTTATACGCACTTACGCTAATG
>CABFOW010007545.1:0-23247 GCA_902141385.1 Timema californicum | reverse complement strand
AATAATAATAATAATAATAATAATAATAATAATAATTGAAATACATTTTATAGTAAGATAATTTCTAGTGATCGCAGCTATGCTTAGTGGAATGGAACTGGAACAGAAGAAGTGATCAGGCGTGATTATTAGATTAAGGAGTAATAAATCAAACGTGAAACATTTCAAATTTCTAACTGCTTGTGATTCCTATGTTATCTCATGTGGTGATTAAAGCTACAAAAGCTTATTTTGAAGAAATATTAGCTCATTGAAAGATCACTTTTATTAACTCTTTTTGTAATTTTTAGTGTAATTGTAATGTCTTTAAAGACATGGATGTTGAAATCATTTTGATTATATTTTCCATTATATTTTTTTTAGAATTGGGTTGAACCCACTAGTCTTTGAATAACTATAAATAAGAGAGGAAATAAAATAGAATAATTTAAAATACAAATAGTAACAAAATATTAACATTATTTCTTGAAATCCATTCATTATAACAATCATACATTCATTTAAATATTAAATTACTTGTATGGGACCTAGTTGTTAAGTTCATCCTATAATAATTATAATGATTTCTAAACCTCCAATAAGCAGTTTTAAAGCTCTAAAACATACTTCACTTGAAAAATTGAATATTTTTTTTATGACGTAAGACTTGAATCCTCAAATATCCTTGGAGATTCAAGTGTCCATCCCTATTACTTTTACTTGAGTGTTGTAGTTATTTTTAAATCGTGGGGTTTTTTTTTTTTCAAAAGTATTTACAATTTATAAAATTGAGTGGCATTCTTATTTTAAGAAAACTATCTTTTTTCACACTGCCCTACGATTGTAAATTCCCTTCGCTTCAATAACATCCATACACCGAGTCATGCATGCCTTTATATTCTTAAAACTTTTAATGTTGCATTTTTTCACACATCCTTCTACCAAATTTAGCCATGTCTTACATGGACTACCTCTTTCTTTGGTCCATACACTCTACCTTCATATATTTGCTTTGTCACTCGATCCACACTCATCCTCTCAATATTTCCAAACCAACACAATACACTTCTTTCCCATCAACTTATTGGATTCCCTTTCAAATCGCATTCCTTCAGCACCCAATAATTACTAACTGTCCATATGAGTTTTTCCAAATACATTTCTTAGACATCTCATTCACCTTAATCTTATGTTTCTCCTGACAAAACCACATTTATCACAAACTGTCACCTTAGTTTTGTAGACATTTATAAAAGATCCATTCTGCCTATACCCACATTCAAGTGATTTAATGCATTCTGCACAGCACATTCATTCTCAGCCATTAATACGGCATTGTCCACATTTAACAGCACTCACATTCACATTGTCCATTTGTAATATTTTAAAATTATGAAAATACTCAAAAGCAGAAGCTTTTTGAAATACTTGACTCAAGTTCGACTCGAATGAAAAACCCCAAACTCGCAGACCCCTCCCAATAAAAGTTGTACATAATATTATATTCAGTGGTTTATATAAGAGTTCAACAAGTACTTGTGTTTTGAGCTTCAAGCCAAGCTTTAAATAAATACTTGAGCTCATGCTCCAAATTTCAATTTTATTGAAAAGGTTATTTCTTTGCCCTATATTATGTCTAGTGATGAATGACTCATTAGTAGGGACATGCAAAATTCGCATTTGCATTTGTGAATTTTTACACAAATTCTACTTTTTCCACATGAATAACACGAATTGAAGCTTTTTTTATAAATAAACACAATTTCTTGGTAATTTGGCAAATACCATATCATGAAATATAATTTTCAATGCGGTAACACTGGCGATACCAAACCTGCCGTTTACACAAATATTATCATTTTATACAGTAGCCCCATGGCTTCTTTGGTGCTGAGTGACAGCTCACAGCTGACAGCTGACGGCTTTGAAACGTTACCAGACCAACGGTTATGACCGAACCATATGATCTGCAAAAAACAAGTGTTTAGCAGCTGTCACTTCTGATAGTCAAAATGTAGGTATATACCTAAATGTTGGCTGTCAGAAGTCAGTCAGCACCAAAGAAGCCACGGGGCTACTGTACTTATTTTATAGGTATAAAATGGATAACAGGAAAAATTAGTCTTTTCAGGATATTTAAGCCTTTTTTTTATCTGAGGTTAGCATTAAAAATCACAATTTCTACTTATACACNTAACTTCGATAGATTGATTCTTTGTTTACAGCCTTTAAAAGATATCATGGTTTATTCCCCTCTTTGTTTAATAGGAGTTTAGTCTTCTATGACGACATTTTTTCGGTGTTATTATTATTTGATATAAACATATGTTGATGATCAATTATTTTGACATTGTCATTTATAAGACTCGAAAGTAATGATATTGATATATCGAGTTTGATATTGCTAAGCGTGAAATATTTTGTGCGAATTTATATGTTTTTTAATTATTTATGTTAATAAATAGTAAAATACACAATATTAACAAAAAAATATAGTTTTATTCTAGTTTTTTAATGAATACTAATTTGACTCGTATTTACATAAATAATATCACTTTCAACTTATAACTTCATCACTTTTTTAGAAAAATAAGCCACTTTTCCCCTAAAAATAACCTCACCTTTTGCAGGCCTCTACTCATTATTTACTTTTCTCTCTGATTCTTTGTGTGTGGTTTGTGAAATGAGGAATGTGGAAGAGGGGGAAAAGAACCCAACAAAGAGGGTTTTGAACAGCTTGCTATTGGAATGGCAAGGTCAGCAACTGATTAAACTGCTGTTGAGTTGAGGAGATTATAAAGTTTAGCTAAAGAAGCTATGGAAAAGCATATCTCTTTTGAGACTGTTAGAACACAACTAGCTTAGTTCAAGACTATCAAGTACATCTTAAGTTAAATGTATACTATGTACATCCTAAAAACCACTAATACTCTAATTTTTCTCTTTGGCCAGCACTAAGGGAATGGCTGCACTCCAGATGAACAGGAAATAGTTGGGCTTTTTTTTTTTGCTAAATCTTAACATTTAAACATATTTTCATATTAACTCCTCTCTTGTAGGTCGGCACCAAGTGAATAGCTACACTTCAGATATTCAGTGATTTAATGGGGTTTACATTAAAAGAAATTCTAACGCTGCAAATCTAAACCTATATTCATGAATGTTCTTAAAAACTGCCCTTAATAGCATTTATAAAAATAATAATTAATTTCTCTGTTCCTACCACAACATGATATTTAAACATTAATTATTCATTTTATTAATCAATATTAAGGTTTTGTTTTTTTATGATTTAAAACATTACTTTTATTTAAAATATCTGGGTAATATTTCATTAAAGATTTTTTTTTTCTTAACATGATTAAATTTTGTTATATTTGGAATAAGGTACTGGGAAGGTGTATAGAAAACATATAGAAGTGAATTAACACAATATGGCTTTTAAAATTAAAAGAACACATTCCACACTTTACGTTGCTGCCACTGGACAAGGGGGTAGTGGCTGCCTCTTGGAGAAAATCGATAGTTGCCGCCCAATCCCCCGACCTAGGTTTCATTCTGTTGAAACTCGTCAGGAGGTAGTGTGAAACACACAGCACATCTTCATAATAGTATAAACCAAAAAAACACAAATGGGAGAAAAAAGAAAATTGGTAAACATTGATAAAATATTTGTAATAAAATCATATAGAATAAATTTCTAATATAAAGGACAAACACAGAAAATATACATTAAATGTGAATTTATTTTATATCACTTTAAGAAAGATATATATATATATATTTTTTTCTAAAAGTTAATTAATACTATTAAATTTCATGTCCACAAAACAAAAGTTATGTTTCATTGTCTCTTAAGTTTGGAGCTCAACTCTTATTATTCTCTGCATGTTGTGAAAGATGTTCCAGTGCTGGATCAGGGTGTTTCTCCCCAATTAGCACCCCAAACTCAAGCCGTAAGGTGCTGAATATCTTGCAAGGCGGCTTACACAAGATGAGACATGTGCTGACTCCTAGAAAGAAGATACAAACCACCACTGCCCTTCAACCTACTATGTTGGCCACCAAGGTGAGTCATGTTGTTCTTATGTTCCAAAATAGTGATGAGCATAATCAAAAGATTTTAAGACTCGAATAATCATTTGATTCTTTGAAAAATAATCGAAAGAATCATTTGAATGATTTTGAGAAGTAGTAAAGAGTTGGTAATAATCGGATGTTAGCTACTTCTAACTAAAAGTAGTTACTAGTTGCTCGTTTTGCTTTGCACAACTATTCATTTCACCCTGCTGTCGGATCTACCAACACACATTTCTTTGTGTTTGCAGTTTATCAACACTTTTCTATTACTTTATTTAGTTCCTTGTGCCATTGTCAAAGACCAAAGTACAGCCTTAACAAAATACTATACAGTGAACGCATTAGTCACATAAGTACCTCGCAATTAATATAAATACTTTGGTGTATGATTAATAATTAATTAAAGAACATACATTTCCCTTTGTGTTTAAAAGAGTCAAAATAATTGACCCTTTAATATCTACTAAACATAAAAATATATATAAACTTACAATCCTATTTATATATTGGATAAGAGATAAAATACTTTCGATTTAAATATCTGAATCAATTATATGCCTCTTGAAAGAGAATCAAACACACAATTACTACTCAACAAACGACAACGTAAGTTTGATCAATAATGATAGTTTGTGTTATAAGAATGTAAAATTATTTCAATGAATACATTTGTAATACGATCTGAATATTATGGCCGGGCAATGTTTTATTAAATACATAAAAAAAGTATATACTTATCTATCTAATAGATCTAAGTCAATGTTAAAAAAATTATTTCTCAAACCATTCTTGTTATTTGCGTTTAGTTAATTAGGAAGGTAAGATTTAGTGGAAATGAAAAAGAACAATCTACATAGTAAAGTAGCAAAATAATTGAATCATTTGTAATTTTCATTCAAAATTTTGGCTAATATTCTATTGTAAACTGTACATTCATTTCAACTTTGTATTAAATTAGCCTTAGAATCATTTGAAAGCGTAAGGTTGATTATTGTGTAACAATCGGGACTATTTATTGAAAATAAAACTAATAGAAATGAATACCTGTATAGATATAGCCTGGAAAAATTGATAATCCTAAGTTCGATTTTCCTCGGCACTTTCGGCAAGGCCAGCTCGCATCAAGTCAGCTACTGTTTTCATTCGAATGATTTACAATGAATCGATTTTCAGGATAATCGAATAAATTGATTCTACTCATCCAATTCTGCCCATCACTTGTTGGATGCCTACACTTTTCAGGATGGAATCCATTTTATCATTGCAATATTATTTGTCGCTATCTGATTGAAGAGCTTTGATATTATACCCTGCCTCATTTTCGGCTAGATTCTTGAACTCAACAAACTTATCAGTGACCTCTCCCTTGTGACGTAGGAAGTATACTTGACTCCATTGACTGTATAGTCGTCTATGAAGGCTATGAAATAATGCGCGTCACATTGAGATACTTCCCTTATCGGCCCACATACTTAGGAATGGATTAACTCCAGAAGATCTTTTGAGGTTACCTCTCGTTTGGTGAAGGGAGTTGACGTTATCTTTTTTTCAAGACAGGTGTAAGAGTTTATTAAGTCAGTTGAGTCATTGAATTTCAAACCAATCACACATTGGTTCTTGAGCATATTGATCATATCCCTTGAATTCAAATGACCAATTTGAGCATGCCAAACTTTTAATTCACTTTTTGAGACTTTTGATCCTGTGACCATGCACGCTCGCTGATAGCTTTCACATAAGTAGAATAAGTCACCAATTCTATTCACAACAATTTTAATGTCATCGGGCATGTATGTATTTTATGGTTGCACGATCTTTCTCAAATATCACCTTGTTATCAACAAATTTGGCCACAGAGATGAGGTTCATTCGGAGGTCAGGTACATATAAGGTGTCTTTTAATGTGCTCGGAAGATAAAACGAGCCTCGTCAGCTTTATTTGCTATTTGGTTGCGCAACTTCTTTTTAAAGAAACAATCATCCTCCTTGTGTCCTTTTTGCATAAGCTGCATTTGAAGTTTAGTTGTTTTTGTTTATGTTCTGTTTGATTCCAGCACCACTGCTCACACCACCTTTTGGTTAGACTACTAATTATTTTCCTGAGCATGCACATTATGTTCTTCCAAGACTTTCACTTTCACTGTTTCAGTGTCGGGTAAATTGTCATTGCATTTGATTGCACATTGAAAGTTGCAGTAACTGCTGGGGAGATTAGATAGTAGCATGATTGTCAACAGGTTACCGTTTATGTCCACTTCCATTGCTTGCAACTTATCCACAGCGTCAAAAAATCCAACGAAATGTTCAATCGCATTGTCGCCATCTGGCATTTTGTGTTGAGAGAGATGTTTTCTTGCAAGCAGGTTTCTTTGATGTGTAGATTGATTCTAGCTTGCCCCATACATTGCGGGAAGTAGCATGCCTCGAATCTGTTTAAATTCAAACGGATTGATGGACAGGATCAAATCCGCTTTTGGTTTTCGATCGGCCACTAGCCAAGCTTTGTGTGTGGCAACAAGCACCACGTTTTCTCCAACCACTTTGTGTTGTGGTATTTCTCCTGACACATATCCCCATGTATCATTGTTTATTAGCAAATATTTGGCTTGTAGTTTCCACGTGTTGTAGTTGTCGCATGACAACATCTCAAATTGTGTTGAATGGGTCTCTTTCGCATGTGCCATTTTGTTAGGCTAACAAATTGTTTGACTTCTGCACCTTTTGATTTATAACTTTTTGTTTGATCAAAATATTGTTTTGTTACCGATCGCATAACCTGTCGGGCAGAGTAGAGATGGAAATACACAATACATATAAACTATTGCTAACACAATTTATAGCATGACCGGTACAGCGTTTGGCTGAAACATGACTAACAGTTTATTATTTAAAAAGGCTCTTAAGACCAAATTCATATGACATCTATCAGCATTATATTTAACTAGAAATGTAAACAAACATGAACGTTTTGACGGTAACATATAAGAGGAACAAACACAATATGGCTTTTATAACGAGAATAACACATTTCACACTTTACATTGCTGCGTCCACTGGCCAAAGAGCTAGTGGCTGCCTCTTGAAGAAAATCAAATGTTACTGCCCAGACCCTCGACCTAGGTTTTATGATATTAGAACTAATCAGTAGGCAGTGTGAAACCCACAACACAATTTCCTAAAAGAAAAAAACCCACAGAAAAGAGGAAAAGTAAATCTCTAAAGAATGATAGGACACTTAGATAAGAACGTGTAAAAAGAATAACATAAAGAACAAACACAGGGAATGGACATTGATTTGGGTAGCAACGGTCGATTTTCTTCAAGAGGCAGTCATTACGTCTAAGTCCATTGGCAGCAGCACTGTAAATTTCGAGCTATGTTGTTCTTTTTGTTGTAAAAGCCATATTATGTTCTTTGTATATGTTTCTATCCAACTTTCCTGTAACTTCCTCCAAATATAATACAATTACCTTGTAAAGTGAAAAGAGGTTTTCCTTATGGAGAAAATACATAAAGAAACCAAATGTTTTATTATAATCCATTCATTTTAACATTCATACATTTAGTTGTATTAAATTACTGATCAATGGCCTAAAATCATCCTATAATTAGAATTGATTCTGAACTACATATAAGCAGTATTAGATCGCTAAAACAAATTTCACTTGAAAAATGGAAAACAAAATATTAAGGATTTGAATCTCGAAATTGAAATTTTCTCGAATATCCTCAAGGATCCCATCCCTACTTATATTGTTAGCACAGGTGATTAATTCATTTATAATGTCTGTACTACTGGGAATAATAACAGTGCAACCCCAACCACACAATGATAAATAGTTAATATCTGAAGAGATCTCTTTATCTCTGTGTTTCTTAGACACATATTGGTTTATGTCTTCTAACTCGGATTCCTCTCTTTTTAAAGGGACTCTGCAACGTTTCTACGACAGTGAGCAATGATCCAAAAAGGGTATTACAACAACTACAACAAGCACTCGTTGAAAAGGGCATCTTGTGTTCCCAAGAGGGGTAAGTGTACCTATTGTCACAACATTCAATTCAATTATCTCAGATTTTCTCCATATGAATATTAATGTATATTGTACAAAACAGCTCAGAAGCTGATGTTTTTTCGAAGCCAAGTCAAAGTTTTGAAGCTTCCCACACACCTAATATGTTGTTTACATAGTGCAATATTTCCTACTAGCTTCCATTAATTGAATTAAATGTTATATAGAGAAGGGGTTGCATGCTTCCATTTATACTAGTGCTGGGTCAAATCCACCATTTTACTTATCCAAATCTCCAATTTATCTTTGAATCCTGAATCTGAATCTTAGAATAAATTAACAAAGAGGAAATATAAATCTAAGAAAATAATAGAAAACACAAATAGTAACATTCTTTCTTATAATCCATTCATTACATAATTATTACATTTAGTTAAGTGTTAAATTATTGGTCTGGGGCCTGGTTGTTAAGTTTATTTTATAGAGTAATTATAAATGGCTTGGAACCAATAAGCATTATTAGGGCTATAGCACAAATTTCACTTGATGAATTTAAAGTGGATAAAATAAGGATTTGAGTCTTGAATCTGAAATTTTCTTGAGGATTTGAGGGCCCATCTCTAATTTATACGATTGCGCCTCAAAAGAGAAAGAGGTTTTCCTTAAAGAATCATACTTGACTCATTAAAGAAAGGTAGCATGTTGACCAGAATAATATTTATCAAGGAAGCCGTGGACTATGTTCATCCTGTTAGCAGTATACTGTTAGCAGTGTGATACAGTGATATAAGGCAAGACTGCATTTACTCATTTCATACTATTTAATAGGATGAAAGCAGGAAGTACTTTTTCCCTAAAATCTGGCTTTAAAAAAGTCAGAGAATGGCCTATAATTGCACTGAAATGTAAATGACTATTTAAAAGAATTGGCCATACTTTCACTATAAAACACTTGAATTTTAGCTAGTTACATCAAATCTTATTGCACTTTTTGAATACATTTCTACAAAGACTACCTATATTTGCTTTATTAGGTAATTGTATTATGTTTGGAAGTGGGTACAGGAAAGGTGGATATAAACATATAAAAGGAACAAACACAATAGGGGTGTGCGAATATTCAAAGTTTTGAATAATTTTGAATAATTAACAGCCAAATATTCGATTCAAAATTCTAAATAGCAAGATTGAATAACTGTGTCATAAATCTCTTAAAAGTCCTGTCCAGACCAGTATGTTTAAGACATGAGACATGCGGGTAGTCAGATAATCGAGTAATTCGGAGTTCAAAATACTCTTGTCCTTTGTTTGTTATGAAGAGAGGAGGGAATACTGATGTTAGCAGAGAGTAAGAGGTTGTGGCCTGCCTAATGGCTAGAAGAAGGGGGAGGGGGTATTATAATGCTGGTGGAGAGACAGTTGGGAGACAAGTGACTTGTTCTCGGTCTACTAGTGAAAGTGCTTTAAATTAAACATTTAGAGAAGGATAGAAATAGCTACTCTATCATATTTCACAGAGAGTGAAAATTAAAGGGGAAGGGGGGTAGTCAATATTGCAAAGTCAACCATTTGAGTGCACCTGTCAGTCTGTTGTTACTTGTTAGCCACAGGGAGGCTACCCGGACAGAATAGAGATTAGATTACAAGGGCTGTCAAGTCTAGATAACATTTAAGGGGTGTCAAGCCTAAAGAGCATTTAAAGGGGTCAAGAACTAAGTTTAGCATTAATTACTGTTGTTATTTTATTAAATTTATGGTTGTATAATCTGGAAGTGGCAGAGGTATGAGCGAGACTAGTAATAACATTCAGTCCCTGTGATAGATGGAGTGAAGGTGTCGCTTGTAGGGTCAGTTGTTGGGCTTGGTAGACTGATGTGCAATAGTACCTTCTGGCTCAGAGAGGAAAGAAACAGGAAACTACTGCACTCCTAATTTACCTGGTACCAGTGCTATCTAGGCTTTCAGCTGACAGTGGAATTGTTTACGATCCAACCAAACTTTGGGTTGAGTACTAACCATCACACAAACAAAAGTAGGCCTTGCATATTAGAAAATGATAACCACACTTTGAAATAATCAAAATATGACCTTGTTTATTAATCACCCCATTATTTTACCCTTTCTAATAATAATAATAATAATAATAATAATAATGTTATGATATAAATAAATATAAACTCTACAGTGACCAGTTAAACATTCTCCATGCAAATTTTGAATTTAAATTTCTTTCAAAAACATATCATAAAATTGAAAAAAAATGTATATATGTGAAACCTGTTATCTAAGAAACTGGTTCAAAAGTTCCTCTCAATTTCCTGAATGTGGATCTAAATTCAGTCTTTGATGATTAATACCAGCTCAAATAAAAATGTTTTGAAGTAATTTTTTGCACTTTGTATGGTTAAATATAAAACCACATTTTCATTAGGAATTTACTAATTTAAATTGTTTTTATCAAAAATGTAAGAGAAATCAACTATTCGGTATTTGTTCAAAAATTTTATATTTGATTTTAAATTATTTGATTCGATAAATAATCCTATTTGCACACTCCTAGAACACAATATATCTTTTGCAATGAATTGAAGCACATAGTTCACACTTTATCTTGCTGCCATTGGCAAAGAGGTTTTGATTGGAAAACTAAAATTTATATTATCAGATTATCTGGAAAGAAAAGATCAAAAACAAAATTAATAAAATGACACTGATAGTGAGACATAAAAATATCTTCTATTCATCATGAAAAGTAACAATGTTTGTGTGATCCTATCAGATTCAAACTGCGGGGTAAGGTTCAAGAAAGTATCTCATCTAATAACATCGGGACCAGCTGCAAACTTTCCTTTGAGCTTGAAGTGTGCACGATTCCCAGCATGTCTGGGGGTGAGTCGATCGTGGTCATTCAGCGCAAAAGGTTGAAAGGAGACACTTGGTTTTATAAGAAGATATGTGAGGAGGTGCTGGCGCTGGCAGCCACAGAGTGACTCATACATTTGTTTTAACTTTTAACATGCTGTGGTATTTTAATAATGTCTTTCATCTAATATTTAAAACAAAACAAACATGATCAAAGAAGGAAAGCCTAAAGCTGGGTCCACACTTTTATCATATCCTCATATCATACCCCCGTTGCGATCAGGGCTAAAGTGGGTTACGATACACGGGCAGGATTGAAACAAAATTTTGGAAGATCTGATCCTTGTTCCATTATGATCATTGATGAAACTCATAATTTCCATAGTTTATGTGTTGTATTGGTGCAATAACAGGGTGTTCAGCAATCTGGAATTTTGTCTAATTTTTGGAACTACCACATATTCACTATAAAAAAAATTACCCAACTTTTATTTACAATAGTCATAACATATTTCTTCCAGTTGATACTCACCATGATCTCTTTTAATACGGTTGTCCCAGTTGAGTACTTACTAATCTCAATTATCAAAGTTAACAAATGATTTCCCCCTGCTGAGCATCTTTTTCCAAAGTTGAATCATAGTTATGTGCATGTGCAGGAAATCAATTACATTATAGAAAGAAGAAACTAAAAAAATAATGTGCCGCACAACAATAATTTTAGATTGTACTGGTGTAGTGTAATTTCTAAATGGTTCAATATGATCTCACCGAAATCTAACTTAGATTGCTGTTCCCAATATACCATCACACTAGGCTGAAATGATTTAACCCCTTCATAGGGTGACACATTTTCAGATTGTGTAATTGTCTAAACATATTATTAAATTAAGTTGTGAGCTTAATAAAATATTGTTTGTAATATAGTGACTGGAAAAGTTGGAAATTGGTTTTGAAAAACCTGGAAAAGTCAGGGAATTTTAAAATATAGTTTTTCTGGACACCCTGAATAAGAGAATTAAACTGGAAAAAAACTCACCCCTTGGCAATGTTTAATTCAGAGCACATCCAGACAAGCCATATCCTTACCTCATAGCTTCTTTTAATGTGACAGCAAAATACCGACTAGAAAAAGGACTTGGTGAGCTGATAACAGATATCACTCTCATGATCACGTTGAGGATACAGAGTCCCATCAAAACTGACCCGTTCAAGATAGGTGTTGGAGATACAATACACAGGATCGGATACAAATTTGTAAACCCAGCTTAAGAGAACTCCTTCCTTTAGTTTAGTTTTTTTTTTCTTTGATAATATTACATTTTGTTTTTTGACCTAGTAAATAATTTCTAATAAATTATTATTTTTTTAATCTAAAAATTGTTTTATGCCAAACTAGGATAACATTCCTCATTTTGTCTGCAAAATAGTTTTTTAAAATGTGATTTCTTTGAATTTTCAATCGTTTTAAAATGCACCAATATATTTTATTTTGAAGAGTTGCTAAAAGGCATTTTGAAACTTTTTATAGTTCTAAATGTTTGAATTAAAACTAGCTACTGCTAAGGGTGTGACATACACATTTCTATGGCAGTGACATATATTCAGTCAGTGAGTGCTTTTAATTGATTTTCAAGGTACAGATCGACATGTTTAAAAATAATGTACTAATACAACTCTGTGAAATTTGTGATATTGTTTAAATAAGTTGAAGAAAAGATGTTGTGAGTCACGTAACATTTTTATCGGCTATATGTTGACTGTTATAGGAATGGTGTCTATTAAACAAATACATCTCTTTTCACTGTATCATCTTAGAAAACTTGCCTAGCATAACTGGTTGATTGTTTCTGTATCAATATAATTATTGGTCTGGATTTATATTTTGTTTTGGGTGAATGGTATTGTACAGTTTTTTGTGTTATTAAATATTTTTATTTCTTCAGGCTAAAGTTGAAGTAAACATTTTAAGGTTTTGAAATTGTCAATTTATATAAACTCTTTACTTTACATTGTACATAAACTGCTTATAGATGTGTATTTTACTATTTGTACTGTTTTAAATAGCTTTAAGTAAAATTAAGTCTTGGGATTTAAAGTATTTTATAAAGGTGTACCAATGCCACATTTCACTTGTATTGTTACCAATAATAAATTCTCAGTCCCAATATTTCAAATACTGTTACAAATAAAACATTATATATCTTTATAGAGAGAACTTATTTTTATCCATGACGTAGATACAAACAAGACACAAAACTAATAATTATTCTCAAGAAGTGAGCAGTGGGTGAGTGTAAAGCAATAGTTCTTTAAAATAAACATTGAAAGGAGGATAGAAGGGCAAGACATACTCACCAGAAAAATGTAGGTGGAAAGCTTACAATTAATACACAACAAAACACTAGGGGTGTACAAATATTAGATTCAAAACTTCGAATAGCAAGATCAAATAGTAGTGTCATAAATCTCTTAAAAGTCCTGTCCAGACCATGATGTTTGCGGCATCATGCAGCAGTTGGCGTGCGACAAGTGAGTAGCTAGATAATCTGGTGACTCAACAAACTTTTGTCTTTTGTTCAATATGAGGGGACAGGAAACTACTGCAGTCCTAAGTAATTTCCCTAGTACAGTTTTTCAGTGCTGCTTAGGCTTTCAGCTGACAGTGGAATTGTTTAGGATCCAACCAAATTTTGGGTTGAATACTAATCATCACTCAAACAAAAATAGGTCATACATATTAAAAAATGAGAACTACATTTTGGAATAATAGAAACGATGAAAGAATTCAAATAAGACCTTGTTTTTAATCACCCCACTATTTTACCTTTTCAAATAATAATGTTTTAATTCAAAGAGATGTAACTTCTACACTAACCAGTTAAACATTTTTCATGCCGTTTTTAAATTTAAATTTCTGTCAAAAACTTATCACAAAATTTAAAAACTTCCATCTAGGTGAATCCTGTTGTCTAAAAATTGGATCAAAAAATCCTATAAATTTCCTTAAATTTTTTGTTTTAAATTCAGTCTTTTTTTGTTAATACCAGCTCAAATAACAATGTTCTTAAGTAATTTTTTGCACTCTTCCAATACCTAAATATAAAACCCTATTTTCAATAGAAATTTACTAATTAAAATAATTGATATCAAAAATGTAAGAAAAATCTGTTCTTTATGTACTATTCAATAAATAATTCTATTCGCACACCCCAACAAAACACTTAACAATAATTTTCAAGGTTTATGTACATATACTGTATATTATACTAATGATAGAGAAAGAGAGAGAGATGGCTATCTACGATTGAGCCCAGTGAGCTGTCAAGATCCTACTATGCTCCTCAAATTTCTATGATGTGTTTTGTTGTGTTTTTAATTGTAAACTTTGAGGCCTATATTTCCCTGATAAGTGTGTAGGCCTTGTTCTTCTATTCCCCTTCCTGTATTTATTAAATACTGATGTTATAATTCTTCTCTTCGTTTGCTTTATTTTAAGTCTAGCTGTTCTTACTAAAACTTCATATTTTCATTATAAAAATAATGTTTTTGTAGATATATTTAAAGAAGATAAAATTCACTTTGATAATGTTCAATATCAAGCTCTAAAATTAAGCTATTTAAATAAATAATACAGTAGACTCGATTTATTGGGGGCGGATCAACCAGTTTGTGGCTGAACCATGGCTATATTTAAATTGTCACAAACAATACACCACCGTCTGACTGCATTCTACTGTTATTGACACCCAGAGCGCAGGCACAGCAATCTCTCAGAGAAAGAGAGAGACACAGAGACCAGGAAATAATACTGCACGCACAAGGTCTTACAGACGCTGCTGAGACTACCGGAATAGATGGGGAGGAAGAAGAAGAGAGGGACCTGATGGGCAGAATAAAAAGTATTTTAATTTGTCATTTTTAAAATGTAAACTTTTGGTCCTACAATTTGCTTGTAAGTGTGAAGCCTAGTCTCCTTTCATTGTTTATTTTAAAAAATAAACCAAAGATTATATTTTTAGGTATGGTGGGCAATTTGGAAAGTAGCTTACATTTATTTTTAGCAGTACAGAGGGTAGCGAGTGGGAAGCTACACATGTGCAGTAGTGTAAAGTGACAGCTGATATCTAGCCATCAAATTGTTTACTGTCTATTGTTGATTCTAGTTTGTTTAGTGAGTAATTTAAAATAAGTGTGATCATCAATGACGCCGCCAGAGTACGCACAACTATTATTCATTTTCTTTATGCAAAAAACATTAGTGCTGCTAAGATTTATTGTCAACTATGTCAGGTTTATTGACCGAACATTATGAGTAAGGGAAGTGGTGTCGAGTGCTTAAAAATGGCCTAACAAATGTTCATGATGAAGAGTGATCTGGCTGGCATTCTTTTGTGACAGATGAGCTTGCGCAGAAAGTGGATGCAAAAGTTTGATAAAATCATTGCTTCACAATAACTAAACTTTCATTTTATTTTAAGTAAATTTCACGTACTGTTTTGTAATAAATTGTCACAGAGAGATTAGGTTATCACAAGTTTTGCACTTGGTGGATCCTGAGGATGCTTATGGATGACCACAAAACATTCACTTTCCTTGGACAATACCACAGTGAGACATGAATTCCTTAGTCACATTGTAACAGATAATGAAACCTTGGTTCCATTTGGCAACACTAAAACAAAATAACAGTCTATGCAGTTGGGGCATACTCATTTACCGAACGAACCAAGGACATTCAAGCAAACATTGAATGCCAGGAAGCTTATGACAACAGTATTTTGGGACCAAAAAGGAGTATTGCTTGTTGACTTCATGATGCAAGGAACCACAGTAAATTATGAAGAGAAACATTACTTAAACCATTCAGAACCAAACAAAAGATGTGGTGTGCTCACTTCCGGCGTCACCTTACTGCACGACACCACACACCCGCATATCGTGGCTCGCATTCAAGCGATGCTTGATCAATTCAATTGGGAACTGTTTAATAACTTGCCATGGAGTCCTGACCTTGCTCCAAGCAACTATCAACATTCACAAACATAAAACAATAGTGGGGTACACTGCGCTTTAATGACATTGAGAAGTTTAAAACCCATGTACATGTATGATTGTGCTCACAGGGGGCTGATTTTTTTGGTGGGGGAATTAAAAGCTCGCTCCTCGATTTGACAAATGCCTTGCTTTAGGTGATGACTATGTGAAAAAGTAATATAGATGTGTTGATATTTTTTGTATGTTGTATTGCCCCCACCTCCACCTGAACTTTTTGTATATTTTAAAGCCCACTGGATCTTACTTTCCAAACTACACTCATATTTAATTTAAATAATAAAACCACCTAATATTCAAATAAATAATGCATAAATTTAGAGTAAGGGAAATACACCAGAAAAATACAATTAGAATGGGACATTTGTAGCACATTAGATTATTATTATTATTATTATTATTAGCACAGCGTCTTACTACCCGTTCGGGTTATACGCACTTACGCTAATGTGTAATGGTAGGGTGATTGTGAGATGAAATGAAGGACCTACAGTTTAACGTGGAATCCGAACCACGGTGGAGACCTGGCATTCCTCACATTCACAAGATGTCTTGTCAGAGGTGAAGGAAGGGTTTGGTAATCAGATAAATCTTTGCCGGGACCTGGGATTGAACCCCGGCCGCCAGCATAGAAGTCTGACACCTTACCCCTAGACCACCAGGTCACCACGTAGCACATTAGAAATGTTTCAATGGGCAGAATTATTTTGTACAAAAACATTAAATCCATTTGGAAAAACTCTGGACCATATTTACACTCAATTTCCTATATTAATGGGCCATTTCATCACCATCGGGCTATTCTATACATTTATTGATTTAGTTAGTTATAATAAAATATTAAAATTGACTACACATTAGTTGTTAGGAGTAGTTTTACCTATGATTAAAATTCCATAAAATGCTTACCAAAAGTAACAATTTGAATAAAATGTGAGAATTTGCTTTTAAGAAAATGTTTGCTATTGGTAATAGCTCCTTACTTTGAATACTCTGATGATGAATTTCAAAGTCTTTTGATAAACAGTGAAATACAGGTTGATCCAAAAGTCACTTAACCCTGTTTTTCCAAGGATATTTCTTGCAGAAGAACATGGAAAATGAATATGCTGATTATATGTATAGCAACACTGTAATGTTGACCGGGTGTTGTGCAGGCCGTGTGATCTTGAGACATACACTAGGTTTAGCCAGTTGAGTTACAGTCTTTGAAAGGGTAAGATGAATTTTTCATGAGCAAAGGGAGTATTCATTTTGGGACATTATTTTAAGGCTAACTCATACATGGAATGTCACCAATCGTCTGTGCGTAGTTTTCCAGTATCACACATGCTGAATTGATGGTACAAAATTAAGTTTTTTCTTTGTTTGCGTGACTTTTGGATCATCCTGTATTGTATTAATAGTTAATACGAATTTTTGAATTTGTTTTAATTTCTAATCGAAAAAAAAAAAATTATTATCATTATTTTCTTATCTATTATTATTTTTATCATCAGCACCTTCAGTTTTCTATAAATATTAACATTAATCAAGGAATTTATCTTTGCTCCCAAAAACAGTTGGTACAATGTGTTTCTAACAGTTTCTTTTTAAAAATTTAAAATGGAGTAATCCATTGTTTGTGTACTATGTACTTTCTTCTTCTTTATGTTTGATAAAGGCAACAATGCCGAAATATTATGATATTTGTGTTAAAATGTGTGTGTGACTACTTCTACTATAGAAGACAGAAGAAAGGAAGAAGATGTCACCTTTGTGCATTGGATTCTTCCCACATTTTTCCTCTTTCCCTAGGTGGGCTTTCTTCATCAAATTTACTCTTAATAGTTTATTTTTCCTTTTTCTTTAGTGTTATCACTTTCCTTTATTATAAAATTATCTAGCCATTGGGCCACCTCATTTTTAAACATAGAACATGTATGTATGATAATTAATCATAGCAAATTTTAAAATACTGTGCACTACATTTTATTTGAATCAACTCTGATTATCTGAACACACTCAGCTCTGAATTAGTTTAAATAATTTAGTTTTGATGCAAAATGTATTTTGGTTTTGAACTAGCATAACTTCAATTTGCAATAAGTCATTACCGTATTTTCTCCTTGACAATTTCCAAATGGTTACATAACTTCAGAGGCCACTTTAAGTTGTTGTGATAGCAAACTTTTTAAAGAGATAGCAGGCACAACACTTAAGTGGTGGTGGTTATCACTTTTTAAAATTCTACTTATATGTTATTATATAGCAGAGATTACACATAGTGAGTGAGTGGTGAATATAAACAGCATATTCAGAGATATTCTCCTTGCTAACCATTCGGTCTTACCAATCAAACCAATGTGTTAGGAATGAAAAAGGTTGAATTCTATAGAAAGTATATCCACATTTATGTGGAGTGAGAGTAAAAAACAATTTAGTAAAAACCACCCAACCTGGATTTGAACCCCAATCTCTTCATCATTGGTAGTCCAGTCTATTGCGAGAGTCACGGCTTATGATTAATGATGATGCTGATTAAATATAATTTGTAATTTGATTTTCCCATGATGGGGAGTTCATGGATTGAATCCTGGCCGAGTGTACTGAAGTTGTTTTTCCTAAATGGTTTGCCACCCTCCCTAGGTAAATATATGACCTGGGCGGGTATTATTGTGCTGAGCATGGACTAGATAAAACCTAAACAATATATATTTTAACTTGGCTTGAATGTTTTATCTTCATAATTTCTCCTTGGAAGTGTCTTTACACGTAGGTCGGCAAACTTTATTGTTAGAATTTCAAGTAAGCATTGAATATTTTTCAATGTATAATCAATTATAAAGAAGTAGGGGAGAAAGTCAACACACTAATTTGAAAAATCTCAACAATTTTGCTCCAATGATACTCGGAAAAGTGGGCTAGTTACTCCCCTTTTAACTATGACCTTGCCCAAGGCTCTGTTTCAAACAATCTATTAACATTATATATATTTGTTACTGTCAAATTTCAATATGTTCCTCTATTCTATGGGGCTTTTTCCATTTATTTGAGGTATTTAATTTGCACGTTCTGAACCAACTGACTATCGGCACACGACTTATAAATTAACATAATTCTAGAACAGACACAATATCTAATCCCCCTGCCATTAATTCATCACTATATAAGGGGAAACCCACATTTCACTAACGATACATTTTTCAGCCATATCCGGGATCAAACCAGGGGCTCTCAGCTCAGAAGACACACACTACCGACTGAGCTACCATGTCAGACTTCTATATAATACAAGTGGTGTGAATGTGCACAGCACAAATGAACCACCAATCTATCGAGACACTGGTTTGTATCTAAGTGGAGACTAATTTAGTCTTCAATATATTTTATATGAAATCCCAAGCACTTATGTTAAGCAAGGGTAGAATAAAGACAATATGTTTACATAGTAAAAACAAATTATCAGCTGACAAATTAACATTTTTTATTTTATTATCATTTAAGTTGTGAAAAAATCATGTATTGGTATGTGTGTTTTGTAACCACTGACAATCATTCTACTGAAGTTTCCGGACAAAAGCTTTAGTATCACGCCACACACAAGTCGTCATGCTGTCACTTAAATAGTTGGTTGGCAAATCATAGCAGTCTTTCTAGAGCAGTAAAGGTAACACGATAAAAGAGCTGCTCTTCAGAATGGTGTCATACCAAAGTTATTGCTTGTTAATAACCGGATTAATGTTGCTCACAGATTTTATCAGAGCCGATCCAGATCCTATGCCAATGTTTGGAATTAAGGTTAGTGTGACTACATTCATAAAATTTATTGTTTTTTTTTAATCTAATAAACATATATTGAATAATAAACCTAAGCTCCAGGTTGGGTTGAGGGCATTAAACACGAGTTCCATAACTTGATGCGTTTAGTTTCAATGATGACCAGACATTTCAGATTATAAGTGGTTTTAAGTCAATTTGATTGAGGACATATGATGTGCCTAAAAAAAAATATTAATACATTATAAGATCTGCATTGGTGGTCTTACAGTATAATGTGTCAATCCTCCACTTTTTTGGATAACAATTTTCAATTTTTGTTCTTGGCTTAACCTCTCGTTTTACAGTTTCATTTAGTGAAGATTAATTTTTATTTGAGATGGATCAAATCCACTACTCTACAAAGCCAAATGTACAATTTACATTAACATCCCGAATCCGAATCTTGGAAAAAAATTATGAACATAAAAGGAAATATAAATATAAGAGAATAATAGAAAATGCAAATAGTAAATAAATGTTAACATCATTTCTTATAATCCATACATTACATTCAGTTAAGTGTTATATTTCTGGTCTTGGACAGGGTTATGGTTAAGTTTGAGTCTTGAATCTGAAATTTTCTCAAATCTCGAATATTCTTAAGGATTCAAAGTTCCATCCGTAATTTGAATGTTTGTTAGATTGATCACATGTTTTTAAAACCAATTCTAGCATATATTATACATCAACATTATACGAATGCATCACCCGAAACGGTAGTACGCAGTGCTAAATATATATAAGAAGTTATTATTCTGGTATTGAATGTTTTAGGACACTATTTACTTTGTGTCCCTGTGTAAATTTGTTATAAAATTTTTTTGTAAAATACTTTTTGTTAGAATAACATAAATAAGCAGTGTATTTTGTTAGCATCAAAAAACATAGTGTCTCAGTGAAAAGTTAACTGGTTTTTTTACATGATTGTTTAAATTCTGTGGTTTTTCATTATCATTGATTAAATTCCCGGTTTTCTCTGCCTCTAACCATGAACATTCACATTAGGCTGGAATGCTGTTGAAGGAGAGGTAAGGATCTGGATGTTGGTGGGCTGTATGATTCCAAGAGTATATTTTCATAAATAATTTTTCACTCTCCCTTTATGCAAATGCAGTTACATTCATTCGAACATAATTATACTCTGCTCATGCCAAACCCAATAATATAAATATTCAAATAGCCCAGAAAAGTGGTAAAGTTCAGCTCACATAATAAAATGTCAGAAATCAAGAATACAATTACAATCTAATTGTATGTAATTACTATTTTCCGGGCATGATGTTAGAGTAACAATTTTTGCTTCTCAGAAAGATGGATTTATTAAAGTTATTAACTTCAGTTACAAAAGCTGTTCACCAGATGGTAAACTGACACTATCCAACCTGAATCTTCAAACTGATCAAGGAGTGCTCAACATCAGTGGTCAAGCATCAGCAACATCAGTTCTTGCTTCTCCTATTAAGGTATGTATTGTATTGTTTTATTACACGTATATATCATTTTGTTTAAACACACACAGTATGTATAATCAGCAGCATATCCACAATTATGTCAAGGGTGAAATAATACAAGACTAAATCTCTCTATCTTTGGGTGACCAAGGGTTCGTTTTTCAACATCTCCACACAATTAGAATGGATTGAGAAATGACACCACTTTATTCGATTATGACTCGGCTCTGGCTGATTTCCATATGTATAATCATTCATCTTCCAAGCTTCACCTTTCATATGTACTTAATTGTATAGCTTTGCTTTCTTCCAACTCCACTATAGTTAAATGCCACTGACTAAGACATACAAATCTGAACTTTAATATATTACTATTAATGACCATGTCTAATTTTTTTTAATGGTTTTGGGAGAACAATATTGACGCAAAGCAGGACTATACCTCCTGGTAGCAATCCACTTGTGTTTTACCAAGCTTATGGATAAAAAGGAAATATAAAAGTAAATGTAAAAATATCATGAAGTTATTACTTAAATTAGTTTCATTACAAAATACTGTATTATATACTAAGAACACGATAAGAAGAAAATATTATTAAAAAAAACTTCATAATTTTTGCTCTACATTCATTTTTTATTTATTTGAGGTATTAAACATGCACTTTCTGAACCGACTGGTTATCGGCACACAAAATTTTCTATGAGCGAGAGAAAAAGGGTCTATAAATTTTTCCGGTAAAGGTATTCTTACATACATTCTAGGGTTCTTTCACATGACACAATCGAACATAAAACTGATGGATCTACTCCCCCCTTCGAAGGAAGTTTTGTTACCAATTTTTAACACTCAAGAAAAATGAGTCTACCACGTATGGGTTTGAACCCACATACACCAGATCTCGAGGTGAAAACTTTACCCCAAGACCACCGAAGTCCACTTGATTTTTATTAATAACATTTATTGTTAAGTTAATCTTAGATTATCAGTAGTATACACTGCATATAAAAAGTGGCAGTTATAGATCATAGCAATTGCGGAATGAACATGTTATTGCCATTTAAATAACTTTTGCAACTGCAGGTATTGTCTGTCCTTCCATGTTCCTAATAAATAAAGTAATGTGAAAAATTATGGGAACAGCATCATCTATACATATTTCACAAGTATTATTGCCTGACAATACGACACGTTTCACAAGTATCACCACCTGACAATACCACACCTATGTTTCACAAGTATCACCACCTGACAATACGACACCTATTTTTCACAAGTATAACCACCTGATAATCCAAAACATTTCACAAGTATCATCACCTGAAAATATGACACCTATGTTTCACAAGTATCACCACCTGACAATACGACACCTATTTTTCACAAGTATAACCACCTGATAATCCAAAACATTTCACAAGTATCATCACCTGAAAATATGACACCTATGTTTCACAAGTATCACCACCTGACAATACGACACCTATGTTTCACAAGTATCACCACCTGACAATACGACGCCTATGTTTCACAAGTATCACCACCTGACAATACCACACCTATGTTTCACAAGTATAACCACATGTTAATACCACACCTATGTTTCACAAGTATCACCACCTGACAATATGACACATTTCACAAGTATCACCACCTGACAATACCACACTTATGTTTCACAAGTATCACCACCTGACAATACGACACCTATGTTTCACAAGTATCACCACCTCACAATACCTCTCCTATTTTTCACAAGTATCACCACCTGATAATCCAAAACATTTCACAAGTATCACCACCTGACAATACCACACTTATGTTTCACAAGTATCACCACCTGACAATACCACACCTATGTTTCACAAGTATCACCACCTCACAATACCTCTCCTATGTTTCACAAGTATCACCGCCTGACAATACGACACATTTCAAAAGTATCACCACCTGACAATACGACACGTTTAACAAGTATCACCACCTGAAATTACCACACCTATGTTTC
>CABFOW010007544.1:0-23250 GCA_902141385.1 Timema californicum | reverse complement strand
TATGTGGTATATAGCACTAGACTAAATTATGGTTTAAATTAGTAGGGATAGCCAGCAAACTTACCTAGGTGATACTGGAGTAGAAATTGTTTAGATATAACACTAAAAATGTGTTTGTGTGTGTTTTTTAGTGTTATATCTAAACAATTCATACTCCAGTATCACCTAGGTAAGTTTGCTGGCTATCCCTCCTAATTTAAACCACCATTTTAACTAAATTGTAAGTGGTTGATAGTGGGAGAATGATTCATCACATCAAGTTTGAAAGTGCCCGCCCCATGTGTTCGAAGCATGTTTGCACATGTTTATTCATGTTTTCTGATACATAAACATGCTTGCTTCACTTGTTTATTTCAGTCATAAAACAGTTTCCCAGAGGTCCTGAATGGCTGGCGAGTTGTTTTTGTAGACTCTCCTAAAATGTCCCCACATAAGTAATCCACCGACGTCTTAAGACTGGCGACCTTGGTGCCACATATTTTTGGGGATGGACTCATTGGAGGTGTTATTTTGTGTGCCGTTCAAGTGAGCTTGACATTTCACCATCACACCCATAAATCTATAACAAATCAAAATTTGGGGCATCCCATTGACACATTCCTTATAAATAAACTAGAGATGTTACGACACCTGTTTTTCTTGATTCCGATTCTTAAGTTCAACCTCGATTTTACTATTCTCGATTCTGATTCAAGTTCATAGTAACAAGAAAAATATTTTAACAAAGTCAATTGTACTAAGTATTAATCATAGAATCAAAATATTAACATGTATTATTACGAACAAATGAAGACACATTGAATCAAACATTTGTAAATAAAAAAAGTATAATAAACAATCGTTGAGAATACAAGTCGATTTAATACAGCAAATAGGATTGTTGAATGAATGTTTACTGTTTTGAATTAATGACAAAGAAAATTTAATCCAAGTATTGTACTTGTAGCAACTTAAAATACTTACTATGGCTACTTGAAAATAAACTTTTTTTTCTGTAACTATGATTTATCAATTAAAATAGGTAGCTTTATAAAAACCGTATAAACTATTTTTATATATATTTAATAATAATTGTTATTGTATAGAAAGTCTTAATGTGCCTGATACTCTACTTCCCTCTGAATGCAAAACTTGGACCTTACTATTTCAACCAACACTTGGTCGCTTAGAACTTTAATTTCATAACCTTATAGATATTTATTAAACACACTAAAGGTTTTCAAAACTGAAAATTAACAAAAAAATTAACTTATATAAACTCAAAATTAATACAATAAATTGCAGAATTGCACGTGACAAAAATATGAAGTCTGCCATAACTGATTATACACATGTTCTTGATAAATTAGTGAAGTGTTTAGGCAACGACATATTGGACTATGCTCTAATTCTATAACCTTTTTACTCTATTTTTATTTACCTTGTCTTATTCAAAGAGCTAAATAAAACATAACAATTGAAAGTGACAAAGAATATAATTACAAGAGAGTGGCCATTTTAATTTGATTGAAATAGCGTATCTCTCGATATAACACATTGTGATATATCGATATATTACAGAACATTGCAATTCTAGCCTACATATTTATATATTGATTTTTTGTTGTTGAAAATAGAATAATGTATTCTGACAGGCTCACTTAACTTTTACTTTTAAACAAGTGTGTCAAAGTTTTTACCTCTTGTTACTGTCATAATGTCAGGTCCTATTGTATTCAAGACCATTTATTTTTCATTCAGAACACCTCTCGTATTATATTTGAGGCAACAAGGTATATTTACAATTTGCTGGCATTTAATAAGTGAAACGGCAATTTATCTAATAAAGATATATAATCTATTATTACCTATTATGAATGTTGCGGTTTTGTTTAGTTGCCAGTGTTATTGAGAGCTAAGAATCAAGGAATCGAGTTTAACAACCCTAAAATAAACACAATATAATATTTTTTCAAGCATAAAACACGATACAAAATATTTGACTTTGAGAATATTTCATATATTCATTATGTTCAATTCGAGTTGGTTCGAAATGGAAGAGTGGACTAAATCCACCCCTATTATAATATATTTTTCCCCTACTTCCTTTAGAAATCAATATTAATATATAAATTGTTTGAAAATTATGTTTATACTTTAAAGTTATTCAAATCTTAAAATATTTATACGAAATGCATCTAGACATTGGAAAAATTGTGCCAGCATTATTTTAATACCCTATATAAAACTAATGTTTTTAAATACAATAACTGTAGTAGCAAGTAAAATTTATCTGCTATCCAATTTGATCAAATAAATCTTATATACCTTGGTTAAATATTACCAAATTTGACATAATAAAAAAAACTGCTTTCTTGTGTTGTCAATTTTAGTGTTTAATAAATGACACAAGTTTTCAATATTTTACAGCTTTTAAAGGTGGTTTCATTGACGACCTGGGCTTTCAAGTAGCGGGAAACGTAAAAATGTTCATAGTTTACGTTAGACTTTTAAACAAATCTTAGTAGAGCCTGGAGTTGAGTGGATCAACCATCTTGCCTGCCATAAGAGAGACCTTGGTTTCGGCATCTACCACAAAGTACAGGAAAGGATGAGTGGCGATAAAGCGCTCTGTTATTGTCCGTGCTGCCATCGTCCCTGTTGGTAGAAAAGTTAAAAAATGAGGCCAAATAGCTAAAATGACATTTTAACACATGTAGACTTGAGGGAGTAACAGTTATTTTTAATCTATGGCCGGGGCAAATAGGTATAAAAATTTTATTGCATTTCAATACATCAAAAGAGAATTTACTGACTATGATTACCTGATAATTTATTAATTTTATTTCATTTGGGGTCTTTTAAACTGTAACATCAATTTTTTGTTATATTTGAAGGAAAGCTGGTCAAAAGGAAATTGGTAAAGAATGAGGACAGGTACAGGTAAAAGGAGTCAATAACATCAAGGGCAAAAACAGAAAAAGGACATTGTATTCCTCTTATAGGACGTTGTGTTGTGCGTTTCAAACTTCCACCTGATGAGTTAACGATAGACTGAAACTAAGGTCAGTGCATCAATGTAAAGTGTAAACTGTTCGTCTTTTCATTGTAAAAGCAATATTTTTGCTCTACATGATTCAATCAACCTTTCCACTACCTTCTTCAAACTATAGCAAAATGTATAAAAGTGAAAAGAGGTTTTCCCTAAACAATTTTTTTTTCCTATTTTACTCATTAACTTATACCAACATTAATATTTTAAGTGTTGTTTATTGTCTGAGCACTCCAAACTTAGTAAGTTATGTTCCACTGATTGTGTTTTGTATTCATAGACAAATTGTTTAGAATAAACTTTGTATTAAGGGAAAATATATACTTAAACTTATATATTTTTACTATTTCAATTTGTTGGTTTCTTGGGCCCCCCCACCCCCATCGACTGCCAAGTCATGTCACAGTGCTCAGGAGTTTGATCAAGGCACTAACTAAATGATGTGCTACATGTCAAGACAGCGGAACTTTTCTTTGTCATTCTACTTCCTGGAACCTTGACATGAAGCGAACCTTCAGAAGTAATTTAGACTCGGATCATTTGATGACTTTACTTTGTACTGAAGATCTCTTCCTACAGCCGATCAATCAGGGAAGTTAGGTACGAGATTATGCTTGGACCTTAAGTTACCTCCAAATTCTATTGTTTTTAAAATACGGTAGAATAGTTTCATACATATTAATTTCACTGTTTTATAGTAGAAAATAGAAAACAAAACTACAATGTGACGCTTGATTCGATAAGTGGTTTTTTTTCTTGCATTGTTTCCTCCTCTCAATGCAAATATAGGTGTACTTCCTCAAAATTCAATCTTGCTCATTCCTAACACGTTAGGGTAGTTAGCGCATGCATGTATTACTGAAACAGGATTGTGTATCCAGTATATTGGGAATCTAAAGGATAGAAGCCCCTGGACACCAAATTAAGGTGCTTGATTCTGAAGCAATTTTTATGATTTAACATAAGCTTTACTAAAGTGGAAAAAAAATTAAACAAGCACAATGTTTGTTAATATTGCCATACTAACTCATCTTTCCCTCTTATTTTACAAACTTTGGTAAAACTACAAATTAAAAAATATAATTTTACTAACTACTTTTCTAGACAAATCAAAGAGAAGCTATAATAATTATAAATGTATGTTAGCATTCATTCTCACGCCCTTAAGCCCATTATAGATGAGTCAGAGGCTGAACATTTGTATAAGGTATGTGTCATGCTCAAGGAAACAGGAAGCACGCTCTTTGCCTTATTTAATTTGACTGCATTACACTCAGTTCAAACATTCAAATCAACTTTATTCATCAGTTAAATGAATGACATTACAATCTGTGTGTTCTTCAGCAACAGAAATAATGTAAAAGTTATAAGTTTTTGGTAGATTAAGTTTAAACATTAAAGGAACTACATGAGTGTTAGCATGATCAAACAACTCGACTGGGTTATCTGTGATGAAAAGACTTCAAATATCAGTTGTGTATAATGAGACTGAATTTTTCAAAAATGATTTCCCACTCTTACCTACATGCAAAAATGGATACATTTCTTTAAAATTATATCTTCCTCATCCCTAAAACATTTGCATAATTAATGAATGAATGTCTTAATTCAAATGGTGTCAAGTGACAGTAAAAAGGAAATAAATGAGTAATTTAAACCAATACATCGGATGATTAATTTTTTATTTACTAGATAATTTGGATATAATGCAATCAGTGAAATAGTGATAGTGTTCGTTAATGCAAACCTAAGACCGGTACTACGCGATTTTTGGAAGTGGCCCACTTTGATTTTCTGCATCTAATATGTTGCTATCTCACCAGTGCTACTGTATATATCACGTGCAAGATTGTTGGTGTTTGTGATCCCCCATGCTAGTACCATGTTTCTCCACCAATAGTGATATAATCTCTTTTTTCTCTCTGGTTTTGATGTATGGTGCTCATATTTTGATTTGATTTTTTCCTTACATGTCGTGTCAGCCTTGCAATTTTGTTTTTTGTATTGTACGTTTGGTTTTCCCATTTATGGAACAAAACATTGAGATAAGAGTTGAAAGGCAAGGCCTACACACCAAAAAACTTTAGGCCTCAAAGTTGACACTTAAAACCACAACAAAATAAATAATTATGAAATAGTGGTGTTGCACTCCATTCAATATTTCTTATAAAGTGAAATATAACTTGTTAGGTGGGATGGTAACAAGTGATTCACGCTATAACCTGAACAGTTAGTAAGTTTACTTTACATGCATTATTCTTTCCAGGCTGTGGCTTGGGTCACTTTTTATTTAAGCCATATATTTTTCCGCTACCAGCTTGCTAGGCCTGTCGTAACTTCATATGCCTTCTAATTTAACTTAAGTCTAGGACAGGCACAACATCCATTCCCCAGCCGTAATTTATCATTGTAAAAGGGTAGACCCACTTTTCACCAATGATTAATTTTCCGGCCATGCCGAAAATCAAACCTAGGACCCTTAGCTCAGTAGGCAGACACCAAGTGTTTCTTTACTAATAAATAAATAGGGAGTAAATATTTTGTTTTCTTAGCCAAGTGTAATCTGGACATAGATTTGAACTCTTGACCTATGGCTTTACGTTGTAATCACTACCAGCTAAGCTAATCAGAATCTCATCAAAGCCCAACCTAAATAATTATTTAATGGAAATGTGAATAAACTACTTTTTAATCTCATTTTGAAAATTTTGAGGTTTAATCTGATCAAAATAAATACCAGCGCTCTGAAATTGGTACGCCAAGCCTCAGAGACTGACTGCTTTAATTTTCTACTGTAAATTCTGACTCATCATAAATGGCTGATGTATAATATGGTGGGGTGGAAACACAATTGCCTTTGAAAAAACAGCATAAAGCTTTAGTTATTGATGTTAGTATAACCAACAGGCTTGGCTGAAAGTGGCATTAAACTTATCTGGTATACTCGGCTAGGTAAAATATAGTAAATTTTCTTTGAAACTACCTTCTGTCTTGTCTCCTTAGATTAATGTAATTTGTGGATAGTCTTCAGTTGACATTGATGGCATGTAGCACAAAAAAATAGTTGAAACGTGATTAAAATATGTTTGAAGTGTCATAAGAAAAGACGATGGAAATATATTTAGTAAAAGGCTGCAAGGAAATGAGACCAAGAAATATGGGAGGAACCGATAACAATGTGTGCAATTAAGAGGTTAAGAAAGGATATAAACATTTTACTAAACAGATCCTGTCGCAGGCTGGGAACATGATACATATTAATTGGGTCAAATGTTTAATATACATCACCCTTTCATTTGTTAAACTTGTTTGTTACATGACCAACTTCTAATCTTATTTTGCATATTATTTATTACTAAAAAGAAGTTATGTGAAATATATCGGCAGATTGTTTTGGATGCTAGACACATTGGTCCATTTATTACATTTCAAGGAAGAAAATAGAGCCATCATTACAAATCGAAAGTTTAGATTTCGATAATGTTTCAAGTTTCACAAATTTGTATGAATTGTATTATATTTGGAAGAAGGCACAAGAAAGGTGGCTAGAAATATATAAAATGAACTAACACAATATGGCTTTTATGATAAAAAGAAGAACACAGCTCACACTTTACATTGCTCTCTTTTTGAAGAAAATCGATTATTACCACCCAATCCCTGAGCTGGGGTTCATTCAATTGGAACTCATTGCGGGGTGTGAAACACAATGAGAGGGGGGGAAAGTGAGGAAAATATGCAAATAATTAAAAAGGAAAAACACAGGAAATTGACATTGGATGTGACTATATGATATATCTCGTTAAGAAAAACCTCTTTTCACTTTATAGGTTGATAATATAAATACATTATGGATTTACAATGAAAAGAAGAGCACAGTTCACACTTTACATTGCTATATATTAATTAATCACCAACACTCATAAGCATTATGTGAAGAAATAATGCTTAATAATATTGCTTGGTTATCAGATATTTTGATCTTACAACCGATACATACGTGTCTGAATGTCCAGTATTTTGACATAGTTTCTAATTACAACTGTGACGGATTGCTCGATGTTGCGCACATAAAGATCTGGATCCGGAGACATTCCAGAAAGATTAGCTCTGCGAGGATCAAACACATCCCAGATTCCCATCTATAAAATGAATGATCAATATCTAAGTGGATCAATTTAAACAAAGTAGTTTTTTTAAACTCGGGTTTATAGCAGGTTATTAGGGAGCTCATAAGCACATTGTATCAATATAAATATTCATGTATTTGTTCATTAAATTAATATTGTAACTATAGTTTGGTCAAATCCAATATTTTACAATCAATTTATTTGACTCCAAATTACATCCGAATTCTGGAAAAATGTATGAACATAAAAGGAATCCTAAATATAATAGTATAATAGAAAATACTAATGGTAATTAAATGTTAACATTCTTATAATCCACTAATAACATTCAGTGAAGTGTAAAATTAATGGTCTGGGGCCTGGTTGTTAAGTTCATCCTATAATTATTATGACTGGTTCTGAACCACCAATTAGCAGTATTAGAGCTCTAAAACAAATTTCATTTGAATAATCTAAAATCAGTTTTTTCTAAGGATTCGAGGGTTCATTAAAAAAAAATTTTGAATCTCGTCCTTAAGGATTCGAGGGTCCATTCCCAATTTTAAAAATTATGAAATAAAGAGAATTAATTATTTTATGTTTATATTAAATTCATACAAGTCTATTTAAGTTTTAAGAAAATCCAAAACAATGTAACAAATTTCTTACTACAGTAGTTCAATATAGGTTGTTTAATAAAATCTAAGCTCTTTCTGATGGTGGGAATATTACGATACTTAGAATATAGTTCTTTGTTAATCCACTCTCCAAACATATTTAGATATGTGATGTAAATTTATATTTCTTGCCAAACATGTTGAACGGAATGGATTATAACATGTTGAATCGTTAGTCTTTAACACCATTCATAAAATACCAAAATTACTGTCAACCAACATGTAAAAGCTTATGTAAAGACTTTTTTCTCGAATCCAAAACGTTGTTGGCAAAATTGTAACTGATGCATGAACACTACTTTATGAAATGTGATTTAAATGCTTGTTTTAATTGGGATTTATATGCTATAGTAATATTGGGCAATTAATTCATTTGATTCTTGTTTATTGCCTTAAGAATGCTTTTCCAACAATGATTATCCATCCTTGCTTCAGAAATAAACTGGGGTTATTTTTATAGTGAGCTATCCTAATTCTGTTTGACACATGAGCTCAGGTGTGGGTTCTATGCAGTCTTTTCACACATCCCCCCCTGCCCTCTCTAAATTATGCATATTCATTGTTTAAATATCATACATTCACCAATGCCATGTATTAATTTTTAAGTAATGAAAATCAAAAGTCATGTTGAAAAAAATAGTCATTAACTACCAAGCTATCTATGAATGGCACATGATCATATTTTGAAAACATAACAAAAATACTGCTGTACTTAAGGTGTATTGCCTTATGAGGAATCCTTGAAATGAACGTGGCAGCCTTCCAATGCCAAATGGTTCCTCATTCATGCATTATATAATTGAAAGCCAAAATTGGCCTTAGGGCAATATGATTAATTCTAAGACTATCAAAGCTCTAATTAATTATTCAAACCATTTCTACCTGTTGTAAGGTAGGTGTAAGAATGACAAATCCTTCCACCATAAAGCTGGGTATGATAGCACTGACACGAGTTGGCCTCAGCATCATGAAAACTTCCCTCAGAGAAACTGAGGTCATGTCATAAATCAGCTGTCGCAACCCTCGTCTCTCCAGAGGGAGTAATAACAGCAACTTATGATGATTGTCCTTAAATAAATATTTAAAATATTTTAAAAATACATTTGATTATCAGATATTATTATTATTATTATTATTAGCACCGCGTCTTACTACCCGTTCAGGTTATACGCACTTACACTAATGTGTAATGGTAGGGTGATTGTGAGATGAAATGAAGGACCTANACTACCCGTTCGGGTTATACGCACTTACGCTAATGTGTAATGGTAGGGTGATTGTGAGATGAAATGGAGGACCTACAGTTTAACGTGGAATCCGAACCACGGTGGAGGCCTGGCATTCCCCACATTCACAAGATGTCTTGTCAGAGGTGAAGGAAGGGTTTGGTAATCAGATAAATCTTTGCCGGGACCGAGGATTGAACCCCGGCCGCCAGCATAGAAGTCTGACACCTTACCCCTAGACCACCAGGTCACCTTATCAGATATTAAATTTAGGTATAAACATAAAGTTACATTATTATAAGAGTTATTTAACTTGATAATGGCACACAGAACATTACCCACATACCAAAAATCCATGCATAACTACAATAATTGAAATAACTAAATAAAATGACAAACCTATGATTACATTATTTTTTGGCACAACCTAGAAACAAACCAGTTTCTTACTCCTTTGGGATGAAAATTTTATTATTCAGAATATATTTTAGTAGTAAATCAATTACACATTCGTGTGTATACTATCATTTAGCTTAAGGGTGCCCTTTACTTGTTTCTTGAGGTGAGTTGAGTTGATAAATAGCAATTTCTGCAAAAATTTGAATAGACAGGAGTGTTACTGTCTACATCCAAACATTAAAAAAATCATAAACATAAATACATGTATAAACATGCCACAAATTTAGTCATGAGTATCTGCTGTGCAGAAGTTTTAGTAGATAATATTAAAATGAACGCCAGTCTATTAGAAGAGCATCATGTTCTCTAAAATAGTCTCTAACGAGTGCCGTATTTGGCCTGTCACACTGCCTTGTGTACAAAATTTAAAGTTTCCTTAAATTTAAATTAACCAGTGTTACCAATATAGCGACTTTTACGGGTCTTAAACGACTAATTTTCATTTTTAGCGGCTAGTGACTAATCTGACGACTGGCAACTTTACTTAATTTTCTGTCAAATTCATGTTCATTATTTTAAATTTTAACAGTGTTTTGATTTTTGAACAACCGTATTGCAAGAATGCATAATCAGTTATCTCTATATTATATTGGATGTACATAAACATACGCATTGCCAAGGAACAAAGTGTGACGCTCGAGTTTATCGTTTGCTTCATTGTGGGGGTATAGATTTAGTGGTTACTTTCTATGTTCTTATGCGGAAACATGTCTCTGGTAAATAAAAGTGTTATTGTTTGAAAATAGTGAAGTATTATACCACACTTGCATGAAGAATCACTTACATTAAAGTATATACAATTCAGTTTTCCAGGTAATACTGTATAAATACGAATACAAACTTTAATATATTTAAATATGTAGTTATCATCCATGCTGTTTACAGTTTGCCAAAACTACGATTATATTTAAAGTTGGCTATTAGCTTGTATATTGGTTTCAGAAACACAATTATATTGAAAGTTTGATAAATTCAATGCATAAGGTATCTTAAAACTTAATTACATTTGTTTGAATGCCAAAATTGTTGTAGAAGTCCTAAGTTCAAACTATATTTAAGTTATAGGCTTGTAGGATGTAACGGTATCTACTAAAGCCTGATTTCAGTAAAAATCCCAATTTGTAAGGCTTTATTTCTTACCAGAATACTATTATAATATTTGTATTTTGGTAGGATAATCAGCCATTTATAACGGAAGTAGAAATACTCTTCTGGAAGGTCTCCTATCCTACCTACACTAATATAGGCTGTGTGCACTAGTACGGGAGGTGCGACTCGTGATAATTTCGTAAGTTCTTGCGGGGAAAATCCAAGCGGTATTATGCTTACCGTGATCAAATACTCGAAAATCTTAAAACAAAACTCACCGTTTCTCGTAAAATACCTGGAGAATCACCGTAGTGTTTTTCCTTCTTCAGAATTTGTTAGTAATAACTTAAAATATAAGAGGATAGTTTTAAAAATTCCCATATTCCAATTAGTTTGCTTTGAAAAAATTGTTTTCTGACGAAAGAACTATAATGACGGTTTAATGCAGACATATTTTCACTCTGTGTATAAGTTTTTCCCTAATTGAGATGGATGGGTAGGATAAGTGTACGAAATGATCCTCATGAACTGAATTTTATTTTTATCTAAGACTTTCTTATAACACCAATACTTTTCACAGTATGATGTGTTTAGTTACAAGCTCGTCATGCGCGCCCGATTTTCGTTAATCTGAAGATTGTGAGAAAGACCAGCCCGTAATTTTGTTCGGTCATTGATTGAAGATTGTGCTTGAAGGGAAGCTGGACATTATAATAGTGCTTTCATGATGGAAGTAATAATTATAGTTGGTTTGTCTAGTATAACGCACTGCATCCCTTTCAAGAATGGCCCAACGGCAAAGGGAAAAGCATTAGTAGCAAATAATTATGTAACAAGGGTGGAAGAAATAACACGAGATTCGGAAAATATTATTAAAAGTTTCGTAATAAGGCAGTCATAAGTAAACCTACTAAAATATGAAGTTGTATTACATGTAAGTGATAAGCATATAAGATACCATAGTCATTTTTGAAAACTATGGCTAGTGCTCAAAAGATTATAAATGGTTTTTTATAAAGCCAACAGCTTATATTTTGAGTCAAAATTAGGTATAAATAGAATTTCAATATTATTATCTAAGTATTACTAAATCACTTTTCAAACGTTCCAATATTAAGACACGCACATCCACCATAGAATCTGCCTTAAAATATGAGAAGAATAACCTTGGGCACGGAACGATTCCTGGATAGTTCAGTGGTTAGAAGATTGGCGTACTAAGGCAAAGGTCCCGAGTTCGATTCCCGTACCCAGGTGTCATTTTTAAATTTTCTGAATATGTTCTAATATTAACTTAATATCATTCATTTAATCATTTATTTTTATGACACGATACAATATATTATTTTCACTGATCAATGAGGGTGTTCTACCCTAATTCAACGCGGACTTCAATTATTAAACTCGTTTCGTTCGCAAAGAAATTCTCAACATACAGTTCCCAGTCTGACAACTCACCATGGATTAATATATGGCATTTCGGGAATCGAACCCGGGACCCTTGACACCTAAGGTAGATGTATTAATGACCAAGCTGAATTATAGTCGGACAAAGTGGACAACAATTATAAATTTAGGATTTACCTATTCACTCGTGTTATGAATTCAAATATCGTTTGCCGTTTGCTCGGAGCCTATAGGGTAGGATTCTGGTACGAGATAAAACCATAGAAACGAGTTTCCTTCAAATAGCATAGTATATATTAGCCTAAATCAACTTATTTAAAGAAAAATCAACAGTTTAGAACTTTATTAGGCTCTTCAAAGCTTTTACTAACACATTTATCTCATTTAACTAATCATACCTCAATGTATCTCATATATTCATTCAAATTAATGAGCTATGTCAAAATTCCACTTTCCCTTGTATGGGTATAGGAGAAAAAGAGATACCCTAAAGTTTCTTTCTTTTCCACACAATGGTATGCAGACGACAGCTCGAAAATTTCAGCCACAGATGTCCATCTAGTTATTTTATAGAGATCAATGTGCATAATGTATTGCTTCAGTCCACAGAAGAGCTTTAATCTATCTATCTGTTATTCACAAACCACAATGACAACTTTTCGTTGGTTTGGTGGCAAATCTGATGACTTTTAATTTTTCAATTAGTGGCAATCTAGCAACCTTCTGGTACTAAACTAGCTACAACACTTATATGACCGTTGGCAATGCTGAAATTTACTACTCGTATGGCCATAGTCTTAAGCCCGTATCACATGACACTAGCTCGTACTAGAAATCAAGTGTGCTAGCTAGCGACTAGATATCTGTATACTAGCTAGTATAATAGAAACAGGACTAGAGTATTCACACGCTGCTAGTTTGGTACTAGGTTCTAGTGCAAATATTTATGGAACTTCAGAGATTAATTTCGGGTGCAACAGCTGCATTAATTGCTAATAAAGATATTGAAAAATATGAGAGGGAGCCTAAGAAAAAGAATATGGACACGGGACTTGTTGGGAAAGACGAAATAATGGTCGCAGGATGCTAAATATGATACATTCGGAGGTTAGGTAGTATACATTCGGGGTGACACAAACGTTTAGTATCTCCCTAAATTTGTATTCATTTATTTACGATGTGGTCAGAAGCCCCTAAGCCCATGGGTGTCCAAGTACAGTATCCTTGATTCACAAATGTTCTTTTTTAAGCCTACACACACTTTATATTCTAAAAAAAAAAATCCAAGGTTGGCATGCTATCAAGTTTATTTAGATTAAAATTGGGTCTGGAACACAGTTTGTCATTTTTAGATGACATGTTTTAAATAGAATTTATATATATTAAATATATTGTCATATTGTGGCAATTTGGTATTATATAAACAAGGATGTTTAGAATAATTTTCCGCCAACAACAAAATCACATCCGAAGACCATGTCGGCGCCATTTCTATTATTTACTCTACACATAGTCTGAGCGGGCATTGATTGGTCGAATTACACAAACTAGTGTCGGAACTAGTACGAAAATAGCGCATGTTCTATCCTCACAACTAGTATGGTAGCCAGTACCAAGTGGCAGAACCAGTATACTTTTACCGATTCACACGACGCTAGATGATGACGTACTAGCTAGCACACTGGATTTCAAGTACTAGCTAGTGTCGTGTGATACGGGCTTTAGATGCTTGGCTGGGCTTATATTTATGCATAGTGAACTACACAAAACGTATAAAGTGTATTAATTTTGTATGCGTTATGCAAGGGGTTGAGAATATACAGCCCTTGAACGTGACATTATCAGCCAATGAGAATGCGAGAGCAGGCTTTGGCCAATTAAACGCCCATATACACAGAAAACGGAAAATATATTTTGTTCGTGTTTGGAATACCTTGTTGGTAGCCATGCTTGTTTGTTATTAACAAATCCAGTGTGCTAGCTAGTACTAGCTAGCACGTCTTCATCTAGCGTCGTGTGAATCGGAAAAAGTATACTGGTTCTGCCACTTGGTACTGGCTACCATACTAGTTGTGAGGATAGAACATGCGCTATTTTCGTACTAGTTCCGACACTAGTTTGTGTAATTCGACCAATCAATGCCCGCTCAGACTATGTGTAGAGTAAATAATAGAAATGGCGCCGACATGGTCTTCGGATGTGATTTTGTTGTTGGCGGAAAATTATTCTAAACATCCTTGTTTATATAATACCAAATTGCCACAATATGACAATATATTTAATATATATAAATTCTATTTAAAACATGTCATCTAAAAATGACAAACTGTGTTCCAGACCCAATTTTAATCTAAATAAACTTGATAGCATGCCAACCTTGGATTTTTTTTCTAGAATATAAAGTGTGTGTAGGCTTAAAAAAGAACATTTGTGAATCAAGGATACTGTACTTGGACACCCATGGGCTTAGGGGCTTCTGACCACATCGTAAATAAATGAATACAAATTTAGGGAGATACTAAACGTTTGTGTCACCCCGAATGTATACTACCTAACCTCCGAATGTATCATATTTAGCATCCTGCGACCATTATTTCGTCTTTCCCAACAAGTCCCGTGTCCATATTCTTTTTCTTAGGCTCCCTCTCATATTTTTCAATATCTTTATTAGCAATTAATGCAGCTGTTGCACCCGAAATTAATCTCTGAAGTTCCATAAATATTTGCACTAGAACCTAGTACCAAACTAGCAGCGTGTGAATACTCTAGTCCTGTTTCTATTATACTAGCTAGTATACAGATATCTAGTCGCTAGCTAGCACACTTGATTTCTAGTACGAGCTAGTGTCATGTGATACGGGCTTAACGCAATAGCAACGGAACCGGAAGGCATTGCGCCTTGTCTGAAATAAATTTTTCTTTTTTAAATTCATTTCACTTCCCTCTGATATTTATTTTTAGTAATATACTGTAAATTAAACTCCAAATAGTGTTTAGAGTTATATAAAGATTACAAAAAATCCATACGAGGACCACAAAATAGCTTTTGGGAATCCAAATAATTTTTAAAAATGTATTGACTAGGACCGGTCTAAATGGCTTCTAGAGGAATATGATTTACAAAATGATTCCACACGAGGACTACTCTAAATAGCGTTAAAGTATTTTCAATGTTCAGCAATATATTCTTAAAATTAACCCCCCTTCTACCCACCACTTTCAAATGTTGTTATCTGCATCTGTTACTTTTGATAAATGTTATACAATATTATAATAACATATTATTGTTGACCGAGCAAAATATGTACCTATTCTCTAAAGTCTGAAAATAAAATGCAACAATCTTACCTTTTTTAATGCCACTATGTTGTAGCGTATAAGATAGGGCCATAGATTAATCTAGCAGGGTATGACTATTACTTTCAGGGTAAACTAAAATGAACCTTCAGTAAAAACAATATCTGTGTATAATTTAAAAAGGTCCACAAAAAAACAATTAAAACCAAACTCTCATACAAGGCTGGGTTTGAGACGTTCAATTTATTTGAAAGCTTGTTTATTGTTTTAATAAGGCCCGGCCTATATTAGTGCATAATGCATAGCTAATAGTAAATAGTTTATTGAAAACCGTGCACAATTCATAAGCAATATAAAACGGTTTACTTAAATCAATGGTCGTTTGGTAATATAAAATGACCAGGCCTCTTTGCGCTAAGGCTTCTAGAAATACTTCTTTCAAGGGTTCACTCAAAAACAACGCTGATTAAACTTTATTTTGAAAATTGTAGTTACAATTTAAGGGGTGTCTGTTTTATTAAAAATTAAATTTGATTTTTGTAAAGTTATGATTTCATGCATATTATATTATAGTAGACCAACTTCTCAGTAATAGAATAGAAAGTGTAATATTTTCCTTCTTTTTTCAATAATTGATATTATGCAATCGGACTCATTGACTCTAAAACAGAGAGATTTTTAAAAATCGTAAACAAGGGTTAGTATGGCTGCCACACGTAAACAAGTATGGCTGCCACAGGGCATTTCAAATATGAACAGAATCTGATTTCCATCTTGTAACGTTTCCCGCCACATGGAATTCTCTTAAGATATTTAGCCATTTTCGCTAAAGGTGGATTTACTTATTGTGGTAGCATGCCTACAATAGTCTGATACTTCCAGTGATGCTCGGACGTCAACAACGTCACCCTCTAGGGCGCTACAGAAAATCCGAGGGCATGATGAATTATCTGTGACCTACGTGAGAACATGATCTGTAAGCTGTTGTTTTAGCGAGTGAGACTAGTTTTCATGTCGGCTGTTGAGCGGGTTGGTTTCTTCAGTGTGTATTAGACTTGAACGCTTGTGCTGGGAGGACCCTCTTCCTCCGTTGGGAGGATTTGATGCTAAAATTTAGTAGCAGAGGGTTTTTGACTCTTGCGTCTGGGAGTCTGGATTTTTTCCCCCGGCTGTGGACTTGGACTTTTGTTTCTGGTTGAGTTCTGTCAACTACGGACCGCATTAGTGGTTGCCTAGCCGTAATTGACGATCTGAGGCACTCACGAGTGAAGTTTTTTTGAGTCACATACCAGCTCGGATACCCCTAAGGTTCCGCTTGGAACGTATGGTCGCGTGTGTCGCAAGATTCACCGAAACCTATAAGTGATGCGCTAGTTTTTTGTTTCAAACTTAACTTCAAGGATGCTGGCATATTAATATTGACATTAGGTGGAACTAACCGAGGATGTGACTACTAGTGACTGTCGTTGAACCCGTGCGACCCCTGATTTGTCTTTGGTATATCTTAACCTGTATTTGTATCTTGTTGATTAGTTAATAGGATTTGAATATTATTATTATATTTCTTAAGGATGATGGGTATAGAGTTTTTTGATTTAACAATTATTATCTTAAGTCTTCAGGCCAATTTAAATCTCTTTCAACCAAAATATGGTCTCTTAACATTTAATAGTTGTTTAATCTGAAGTTTTAAGTTTAAGTGAAAGCTCAATGAACTTTGCCGATGGTTGGCCCATTAGAATCGGATACCTGATCAATACTCATACCGTTTTGAACGTGTTTAGAACTACTTTCATGTGTAATAAAATTTGAGTTTCCCTTTATTAATTTTGAATCTCAACCTAATGACCTAAGGATTAGAGCCTCCTACATTATTAAACAATATAGTGACAAAGATAGGTACTCAATAATGAATGTGAGAGTACCGGACCAGAGAAATAACCTTATAGTACAATATAGTTACTCTGATTGGGGGTTTTTCACTCCTATCTTGAATGAGTCATTTTCATTTTTGGGTATTATAGTAACATCGTGGAGAAATTTTCATGGTTTGGATAAGCTTTAGTCTACATTGTTTAGTAGCAGATTTTGCCGATTCGATCATGGTAAACATATGAAGACCTATTATGGGTTTAATGTTTATGGGTGGTTTAAGTAAATGACTGAAGTGGATCCCTGTCCGAACGGTCACTTATCTTTCTGGGTCTGCCTTACTAGGGGGAATGTTGATATTCAAATTTACATCTTGCGAATGAATGAATTCCTCGTTATAGTTCATGTTCACTACCGCATACGAGGTGGCGCCCAGCCATAAAAACTCTCCTGGGTCGACCTTGAATTTAGCGTGACCATTTCCAAAGGTTCTGTGAGCCCGCCCTTCTCCACTGCTGCAACACGGGATTGTCAATCTATTGTAGATACTGGCGTTTAATTGGTTAATAAAGCCTTTCCTTGCTTTCTCTTTGGCTGGTTAGTAATGTGTTTAGATTTATCGTGCATTATGTGCTATGCACTATTCGCTATTCTTACTGTGAAGCATTGTTAAAAACTAAGTTTAATCATATTCACAACTACTTTTGCTTTCATAGGATTCCTTTTTCAATAAAAACATATCATAGATGAATATATTTTTAATTTCGTTGTTTAAAGAAAAAAGTTGAATGAATAGATAAATAAATAGTAAAAGTGAGTATTTCAACACGCGGACTTCGTAGTGTCTTCTAAAATGCACCATTTTATGGTTTCTAGAATTAATAACAGAGTTGATGTTAAAAAAAATATTTTAGCGATGATTATCTTTGCATAGATCAAGATTGTATAGGCTAGTAGTGTATTAATATTAACAAGAATTAAAATTATTGCATGATAATTTTGTTTTTTTACTTATGCACTCCTTTGTAAAATGCTAGGGATAAGAATAGCCTTTATATCAAAGTAAATTGAGTGTAAAGAAAAATGTACAACATATATGTATGATTGTAGAATAATAGCTATATAAACCAATAAAATTGGGTATACTGAAAAATACGGATTCTTTTAAAGAGTTACGTTGTTTAGTCTAGGAAACTAAATTAATATCCAAGAATAGAATTAGTTTTTTTTATTTTGTGTGTGGAGGTGTTAAAAAATAATAAAAATAACTCACTTCAAGGGGGAACTCCAAGGCTAATGCGTGCAGTCTGGGGATGAAGGCGAAAGGAAATGTGGATGTATATGTCATGACAGGCACTTTCTCTTCTGACACCCCATCCACGAGAAATGGGAAGCGAGGCAGTTCAGTGTAAAGCTCATTGCTTCGAGCCACAACACTGTCGAACATTCCGTTCTCTAGCTGTAGGCTCACGTCGGGGTAAAACGCAGCTTGATTTCCTGTCAGTGACCGCATACATTAAGTACAACAAAGAGTGCCTGTGTGAAACCAAAATTATCCTACATAGAGGTTTCGGATTTACCAATGCTCAGGAGAAAGTACAGAATAATATTTAAGGGAATAGGAGAGATGTGGGAAATATTATGGGAGCAGTGATGGAAATTATTTAGTGTTTTTCTTTTATGTAATCATAATTTAGCGTGTTAAGTTTTTTATAAATGCTATATTAAATGGACCTAGGAATAGTATTATTTTTCATTTGGATGTCACACTCAACATACAATATGTTACAGAAAAATAACTAAACGCCCCCTCACTTGACCCTGAAAAGTAGCAAGTTTAACTTGCTTTGTTTGCAACTTTTCAGATAGGGCTAAAATGTAATCAGTCAAGATAAATAATTATAAGCTGCACCATAGCGGAATCAGAAAGGTACGCTTATTACCATTCAGGGTAAACGAGGGGTTCAAATTTCAATAGGTATCACAAACGTTATTTCTTAAGAAACTTTCTTGATAACGAAACATCAAGTTTATTTTTTCTAAGAACGTTTCATCTGGGATTGAATTTGGAACATTTGTGGACGAATTAATAGCAAACTATTTCATGAATAGCGCCAAAAATTTGACTTTTCAAAACTTCACCTTAGTTTTGTTACAATCATTATAATGTAGTATTTTTCCTGCCAAGTTTTGTGTAACTTATTTTGGCTACTCATATCTGGTAAACATAAGAACAGTTCATTATTTTCCCAACATTAACGGAAGGTCAAAGTCTTCTTTTTTAGTTATAATAGAAATAATAAGATAGTATTTAATTTATAAAACTAGCATCGAAAAACTTACCTCTAAATGACCGCCTCTTCCGATTCCTGGTGCGATCAACCACCTCTTCAGATTTTTTGCTAATATCGGCATTGATAGTATTTGTGTTTTCTTCCTCATTTCCCATTTGAGTAGTTGGTTCACTGCTGTTGCCGTTTTCAAATACACTAAACAAAGTATTATATAACAACCCTGCTTCATTATCGGGACCTAGTGATGTGTTTTCTAAAACTGTTTCTTTATCATTCGTTGTTAAAGATTGTCCAGTAGGCAAAGTTGGCGGTAAATTAGTCACTACATTATAAATTTCATTTTGTGTAGTGGTCTCATCTTGAAGTGTCACAATTTGTGTCTGATTAATATGACTGACACTGGTTTCCAAACTGTTCAATTTTTCTGTTGTTGACTGAGGAAATGAAACAAGTGGAGCTGAGGTGACTTTGTTGGTGTTTGTTTCAGATGGAGGTGAGCTAACATCACTTGAAGATTGTGATATCTCTTCCGTCTTATCGGTAAGAGATGAGTCACTTTGTGTAGATAGATCCATACTAGGAGGATTTGTGAACGTGGAAACCTCAATAATATTAAATTGTTCCAAAGTTACTGAGTTAATTGTTGACTCCTGAGGAGAAAGCGTAATCTCGAAGTTTATCATATTAAGTTCGTTAGATGGCGTGGTAATTAAATCATATTCAACTGGTAACGTTGATAAAACAGATGTAGTCATTTCAGTTAACAACTCTGTACTAGGAATCATTTTATCGGGGATTTTATTAACCTCTTGTGATTGTTCCGGCTCGGTCGTTAGCTCTTGTATTTCTACCATTTCTGGTAATTTTGTTTGTTCAGTTGTTGGGAGATTATCCTTCATTGTTATAGTATTTTGTATGGTAGTTATAACGCTTGGTTCACTTGTGTTTTCTGACACACTATCTTGTGTTATGGACTCCTCAGTAAGTGATACCATAGTATATTTTTCAGTCATAAGTTGAGTCATTGTAGTTTCGAGTTCTCTGTCCGTTACAAGTTCATTCATTGTTGTTGACGAGGCTACATAGGTAGTTGTCAAACTGCTTTGGTGTTCGGGTGTTTTAGTTGTATCTTGCTCTAAAATAGTTGTCGATGGTATAACTGTTGTGTATAAATTTGATTCTATCGTTGTTGTTCGGATATCATTACCTTGTTCAATAACTGTCATAGACGTTTGAGGTTCCTCTGTCGTTTCCGGTATTAAGGAGGAGAAAGCTTCCGCTGTAGTTTCATTTTTAGTTTCAGTGATCATAGTTGTTTTATCCTCTTCAGCAACTGTATAGAAGGAATCAGTTGTATTCTCTCCTATAAAAGTTTCTGTAATCGTTGTAAAATCTGTAGTTTTAGTTTCTTCATAGGTTTCAGTAGTTGACCATAATGAATCTGTAGTTTGAGTTTCATTCATTATATCTGTAATTTCTGATTCTTTTACTTGTGAAGTAGTTTGTGAATCAGTCTGGTTCGTTACCACTTCGGGAGAGATTGTTGATGGCGTTTCAACTAGTGTTTGTTGCCCAACGTCATATCCGTAAAACCTCAAAACTTGCTTGTATTCGGGAAGCAAAGATGTTTGGTTCTTGTTGAGTGTCAAACCACTTAGATACCCATCATGAGTGAAGTATGTCTGAAATACAAATAGTAATCCTTCAAGTAATTAATCAATTATTGCGATGATTCCTAAATATTTAAAAGTAGAATATTCCTATATTGACCTCATATAAATAATATTAAATGTTTATGAATACCCCAACTGCTATAAAATATTATTTCCCACATATTTCTGGGCGCTGTGACATTTTGAATAATATTATTCTTAATTATTTAGTAAAGTAAACATTTAAATAGTATCAGTGGCCTAGATAAAATGGCATTAAAATATTTAAACTTTTTTCCTTAATTTTCTTTTGTTAGGTACTGTCAATTATTTCAACGAGAAAGCTGAAACATTTATTATTTCTTCCCTGACTGTTTTAAATGTAAATAGGCCTACTTAAACTATACACTAAGTAAATTAAAAAATATATTTGAACAATTGAGATCAATCTAGCTTTGTGACAGTTGAAAATGATTTGAAGCAGTTTAGAAGTGTTTCACTTCAAAAATATAAATATGAAACTGTTTTAAGTATTTAACTGTTCGATATGGCCAAAGCTACCACCAATGAGCAGCTGGTATGGTTAAGAAGAGGTATTTGGTACTTACTCGCAGTTGACGATGCAGATCTCTAAACCCAATTCTTGTCACGTGTCTGTCCCAGGGCAAACGAAGAGAATTGTGTATTTGACGGGCAGACTCGCCCCTAGCTCCCTCGTAAAGCGCGACTAGTACAGAGGCAACGCCATACGGTGAAAACGCGAAGTTACTGCGGGAGTAAGAGTAATCCTGAAAGGAAATTCACACAATTAAATTATGAATATGTCAAGGGGGTAATGTTCCAATACTTATTAACTTAAAATGTAATCCATTAACAGATCATCACACAGGAAGTACTTAAGACTTCTTTGTATTCAAAAAATCTAAGAATTGCTCACAATCAATGTAAATGCAGCTAGAAGTTTTTGACATCCATATTAATTACCCGTTTTGAGCCAACAGCTGCACACGGCCTATTTCCCACTAGAGTAAACTGTCATTTGGCTGTGGAAAACTTCTTCCCACTGCAATAAAACACCATTGTGACTTTATACGTTTCGTAATGCCTCTACTCAAGTATTTCAGAAATATTAAAGTAAAGTCGAAAGTAACATTGTTGGTCAATCACAAGCCTGTAATTTAAATACGTCTGTTTATGGGTGCCTTACTTAGGTGCCATCTTCTTTCTCTGAGAAATTTTAATTTCAAGTTCTTCATAGACATTTATTAACACTTATATTGAACTTGTTTGTAAATGTACTCTATGTGATCGAAGTAGTCGGGAAGGATACGTTTTTTTAGAGATAATGTGTAACGTTAAATATTTTTAGTGCCATCTTCCAGCTTATAGAATTATTGACCCCATTAAAAGATATGTTAATAATCACTTTATCTATTTTCACAACCAAGGGAGGGTAGAATTTTTATTGCCGGTCACATAAAATATGTACTGTAACTGTAAGTAAGTTTTTATTGTCCTGTCTTTCTGTGAAAGACTGGCTGTAAAAAGACTTACCCAATCCACCGGGTTACACCTTGTTCCAATTATTTTTAAACGTTTAAATCGTGCCTAATTGTCATCTTATTGGTGTTATTATTTATTTTTTATGGCCGCGGGGCTAGCAAGAAAGCCCTAAGCTCGAGTCAAAAGGAACACTCGCTTGGTAGAAGTTAAACAGTGTGGAGGTGACTTAATCAGTAATCACTACGATTCATCTATTGGCAGTCAACAGGTACGGAGGTGTGTGGAACAATCCGACTCGCGTTAATCAGGATGGATATGTGACAAGTGCATCAATTTGGTTTTTAGCATAAACGACCCAAAGGAAATAGTTATTGTTAATAATTATGTTAGTCACAATTACAGTACCTAACTCAAAAAATCCCTAAACGACTGCCGGAACCCGCTAAAAGATTATGCTAGGTCAAAATATTGATGCCAAATACACACACGCGAGTATCAATGAAATCATTAAAATAGTAGTTTTGAAAAAATATTGTAGCTCTAATATAGTATATAATATTAGTAGGAAGGATTGTCGATTCCGAGGACCGAACAATGGGGCAATTAACGAACAATGGAGCCTTAATTGATTGAG
>CABFOW010007543.1:0-23267 GCA_902141385.1 Timema californicum | reverse complement strand
TATGATTCTAACCAATGCACAAAATAAAAATAAAATTTGCACAGTGCTGAATAGCTTATATATTATCTTGTGCCTTGATTTTAATATTTATGAACCGTAAATAAGACAGTATTACATTACGTTTTTAAACTTTCGGGGGGGTTTGAACCCCCAACCCCCCCCTGGCTACGGCCTTGACAGAAACCATGTAAAAATACGTGCATCATTCATTATAGACACTATTTTAAATCCATATTCGTCTGGTTTACTAGCAATGTAAACACGAAAAGGACCGTTTCCCCTTAAACCCAATAACTGTTTGTAAATAGTGCAGTACTCATGAGCTGTGTATGATTCTGTACAATTGCTGATGAGAGTCTCCCAGAGTTGACGTACTGACGCCAACTTATCATTTTGATTTCGAGTTTCTTTGTTGTCAAACCACAAACAGTTTATTAGACATGTGAACCGTGTCTCACTCATTATTGCGCGATATACAGAAGCTCCAAATGAAGATCACATTTCACTAGTATGAAGATGAGCGTCCTTTTGCTCTCCATCTTCGTACGACAGTAAAATGAGTCCCTGTATTTCCAGTGCATCAGTTGGACCAACAAACTTTACATCGTTAGAATACTTTTCATATTGGCGATATATTTCTTTATTTGTGTGAGTAACTATGAGATCAATCATTTCCTCTGTGAAAATAATTTTCCAAGCCTCCAGCTCTCATGTTATCCTTTTAACTACAGCCTTACAACTCTTCAATCTCAGCGTCTTCAATAAGTATTTCACGGACTATATCACCAAACCTTGGATTGTCTACTCGTATAGTCATATTTTACAAAACTAAAAAAAAAAAATCTCAAATTATTACGAACGTGGTTGCTTACATGGGGTCATGTGCCACCCCAAGGCTCCCAGAACACGATGTATACAGCTCGGAAGCTCTTGGCCTATTGGATTCTGGAAACACTTCTAGCTAATGGAGGAATAGCTGTGCCATGAGAACTGTCAACGCTCACACAACAAAATGGTAGAAAAATATAAATATGGTTGGGGTGACGCGTCACCCCAGTAAGCATTCCAGGGTTAGTCAAATATGGCTATAAAATGCATCTTTTGAGGCTTAAATTTGAAAAAAAAGAGTACTTCCCAGACACCGCATTATAGGGCAGCCCCATGATTAGTTCCTAATGCGTTATTAGTTACAAAAAGATAAATCGAATCAGTTTGGTAACAATTTGTTGCTCAAATTATACATGCTTCCAGGGCTGTTAGCGTCAGAAGAAATTTATTTTATGAACACATTAAGTTTTGTGTCAGAATATTTGAGTGAACATTTTCACGGGAGCATTCTCGTTTATCAGTTAAACGAAAAAGTGAAGTTTCAGTTACTTGTACGCAAGCAAGTTTACTAGAATCCGTCTCTGTTAGAATGGGCCTGGAGATTGTAAATTTTAATTTGAATCATAATGCCGGAAAAGGTCGACATTTCCCCGGTAAATAAGTCTACTGGTAGTAACTACTAGCAGTGGAAGTTCCAGTTGACTTTCGCTATACGCGCCAAAGTAATTCTCAAAATTTCAAAATGTTATGAAGCCATGCCTATTGATATACAAATAAGGATATTGGCCTATGGCAGCAAAGGGATGCCATAACTATGTTTACCCTTACCACAGCTATGGAGCTCAGTCAAATTGCCCTTGATGAAAATTGTAAATCGTGTTACTAAGTTCTAAGAAATTTGGATTATATTTAAGAGCACCGACCAGAAACAAATAAAATGATAATGCACAAGCGTTTCTATTACTATCAGTGAATCTCAACCGACTCAGTGGCTCAACACATTGCCAAAGTGGAAGCTCTCGCCTGACAAATACAATAAGTTGTAGATACAATCAGCGATTTAGCTATCACCATTAGGATCTTAAGTAGTCTATCTTCGAAATATAGGAGTTTCAGACAGGCCTGGATCTTGAATAGGTACAGAATCTTGCCTCTACGTTTAGGAGCCAATTGAGTGATACAGTTTAATTAGCTGATAATTGCCTCGTGATCGAGCACTAATTAAAACGGTACGGTATTTTGATGATGTAATTGGTATTTATAGCCCCGTGATTGAGCGCCAATTGAAGAGTTTAGTTACGGGTCCCACGTTTGGATGCCAATTGAAGTGATCTAGAATTATGTGATTAAAGTTATTTAATCGTCCCACGGTTAGGCGCTATTTGAAGAGTTACAGAATAATGCTCCTACGTTTAGGACACCATTTATAAGGTTTATGAAATGTTTATATTGTGAATGCCCTCACGTTGGAGCCATTTGTTACGTGTATAATTGTTACTGATATAAATCACTTTATTCAGTATTGAATAATAACACAATGCTAAAGTTTGATACTATTTATTTATTCAATAATCATTATTTGTAATGGTTGGAAAACTGATCATGTCGCGTAGTGTAGCAATTTAGAGAGGTGGCTGATAACACGATCGTAGGAATCGCGGACAGGAGTTGCAGTCCGAGTACATCAATGGACTGGTCTCCTAGTGCCGTTCAATTGCACCATCTTTCGTATATATCTAATGCTCATGGAAGCTTCCAGAAGCTTCTGTTTAGATAAAATAAAATACTAAAAAATAAACATCTGGATGAAAGTAGAATGTTCGAGAACAGGAAGCTGGCTCAAATTACCCTTTATAAATGCATATCGATCAATCGAGAAGAGGAAGTTATTTTTTAAAGACCTTTAAATTGTCATATTGACCTTACAGGTCCTACATCACGCAGTCTGACGTCATTGACAGTGGATCTTGTGCCTTCTTGGAAGAAGAAGTGCTTTAAGCGCCACGTAATAGATTATATTATTTAAATAAAATACGTTTGTAAAATTAGGACGAGATTATTGTCAATGCTTTCAAATATCCTTTAGGGTCAAATCAGGTACATTACAATCTCCATGAGTTAGGAAAAAAAACATCATCAATTTTACGTCACATCTGATTTTTGAAGAGGTCACCATGACGAAGGGTGAAAATCAAGAAATTATTTTGGTATATGTAGCTAACCATGGCTCTGTATCTCATGGTCGTAAACCACAATCTTATGAAGCAGGCAAATAAAGTAACCAAACTGTAAGAAAACTTACCTGCTACAACCGCCGGTGGGAAGACCACCTTGCCCGTGACTGCCGAAGTAAAAAGAAAAATTGCATAGTTTCTGACAAAGGCAAAGTTAACCAGTCAAATCTTTCTTATTTTATTGTTGAGAAAGAAAATGCATGTAAGCCTATTTTCTTTTCAAACGAGAATACTTGGACCATGAATAGTGGGGTTTCTAGCCTTATGGCATAGAATAGAGACTACTTTGACAAGCGTGAAGAGATTTGTGATGGTTTTTCTCTGTCTTGATGACGACCACAAGCTTTTTGTCAAAGGGAAAGGTGATGCAATGATTTGAAAGTTGCTGAATATTCAGTGGTATGACCCATTCATTAAAAGCGTCCTATTTGTTCCGGAACTGAAAAAGAACCTTATGACTGAAGGAAAAACCACAAAGCTAAGAATGAAAATTGTTAAATCAAACAATTTCGTTGAAGTTCTTGAAAAAAAAAAGTTGGTCGCGTGTGGGGAACGCCAGCCTAATAACATGTATAAAATGCTTTTTCAGACTCTAACCTCAAATAAAGCCAATCTGTGACTCAGTTAAGTTTGATGATATGAAGCTATGGCCACATAAATGTCAACTCTTTGAAGTAGTTAGTCTCAAAAGGCTTAGCTGGGAGGGTTGACCTGAGTGATGCAGACAATTTCTTTTGTCCTGGCCAGTGGTGGGGGGAACGTTTTAGGGCCGTGGTGAGGGGTGGCCAAACATTCCCAAATACATTTGTAATATAAAACATGGCAATAAAATTCCACTAGCCTTAAACGCATAGTTTTATTAGGGCATGATAAGAACCACTCTAGCGTATCGGCCTAAGTATTTACTCACCCACAGTGGTGGTCTAGGGGTAGATTTGTTGACTCACAATCATTTGGTAAGCGTTAATGGAGATGTTGAGGTTCGAATCTCCGTTCATGTCCAACGAAAATCAGGTAAATAGAATCAGTCTCAAGAACATTAATTCGTCTAGCAAGTGAAAGAATAAGATAGGTGGACATACATTATCAAACATACGCACGAATAAAATCTGATAAACTTTACGGGTCAGTGTAAATTCAATCAAGCATAATATATCTGTATGGTTATAATTATAATACCCCATGAAAAGTATCATCTCACTCATATACTTCTTAGTTTTCCACTCGCTTTATGTTAAAAACCAATTTGACTAACACACAATCACACCTAATAAAATTGTAACACACTTGGTGAGGTCTGTAACCAACTGCCTGGTGCATGCTCAAGCCCTATGATTTTGGTGCGATAAAGTTTCGTTGTAGCGTACTGCACGGCAAACGAGACAGCTAGGAGTAAGCGCGTAATTTAATCAACAATGATGCAGCTATTGCTTCATTCAAATTGTCTTAATTTTGGTATAAAAATAGTTGAAATATAAAATACCTTTTCGATTTCCCACAATTTATTCAGGCCACACTGGGATATTTATAGCAGATGTCAGAAAGAAGGGCAAAACCTTGCTTTGCCCCCCTGCTTATATCAATGCAATGCTCTCTGTGTCCTCCCCCCATTCCACCACCCCTGGCCCTGGTTATGCATATGGAAAGAACCACAAGCTCCCGTTCAGCAACAACCAAACAGAAGATTAAGTTCAGTAAGTTAATATACGGTGATCTCGGTGCCATGCCATTTGAGTATGTAGGAGGACTTAATCACTTTGTTACTTTCAATGAGGCTTTTTTGGACTAAAGAGTAGTATCTTTATTCAAACATTAAAGTTAAACACCACAATATTTTAAAGATTTTTGTAAAATTGTAAAAACTAAATAAAAGCGAAGTATGCAAATTCTTCATACATACACTTGTATAAGGTATGTAAATGAGGAGTTTCATGATTTTCTTGGCTGAAAAGGGATCATTGCTTAGAGAACAGTGCCATACACACCTTAACAAGATTCTCACTCGGAGAGATATTATAAGCACAACTATAAAGATTGCTCGGGCGATGTTTTGCACCAGCAACCTCTCTCAAGATCTTTAGACAGAAGCTGTAAGCTGTGCTGTATACATAATTAACTGTACACCTACAAAGCAGGCACATAACTCCACACTCTTGGAATTTTTGACTGGCAAAAACCCTCAACTATTGCATGTAAGGACGTTTGGATATGAAGCCTATATGCTAGTGCAAAACGGAAGAAAAAAGTTGGATAAGAAGCTCAAGAAGATGATACTTGTTGATTGTGATGTAAACTCTCCAACAACAGCTGTACGATCCTGACACTTATAAGATTAAACTATCAATAAACCTGCTCTTCAATAATGAACAATAAGGTTTTAAAAAAACTGTCCACTAAGTGCCCACGCAAAATGACTGTAATGAATAAACTGCAACTAAGAACTAAGAAGTCGACAAGACTAAGAAGACTAAGAAAAGTTCTACTAATAGCATCAGATCTCTTAGCATATGGAAGCAACCAGCAAGGTTAAATGAGAATCTTCTCTGCTTTGATGATGATACTCCTAGTATCTATTTTAAAACAATTACATTCCCGGGAAAGGTAAAATGGATAACTTTCATGAAAGGGGAAGTTGACACCTTAAGTGAAGAATGACACATGAACAATGGTATCAAAATCGGAAAGGAAGAAGCCCATAACCCAAAATGGGTCTTTAAAACTAAAACAAATACTTCGGGTGAAATAACGATATACAAAGCCCGTTTTTGTGCAAAAGGGTACATCCAAATGTGGAAATAGACTACAATTAATGTTTTTCCTCCGTAGCTCGCTATGATTCGATCAAAGTGCTCCTCTCTATTGTAGTTAGATTCGACTATGAACTAACTCAATTTCATATCAAAATCTAGTTCCCCAATTGAGATCTTGAAGATGAGATATACATGACACATGAGTCCTCCAGAAGGAATACAGGTGAATTCAAATATTATTTGTAATCTCAACATGAGGCAGTACTAGGCAGTCGACACTCGACAGTATTTCTCTCAATCACCGAAGCTGTTTGTATGGTGGTCACAGAATCACCTAAAAAAGCTATGTGGCCTCGAACCATGTTAATGTATATCTATGAAGAAACTTCTTCAACAACGGTGATCTCCATTGACAATCAAAGTGCCATCAAACTTGTCAAGAATCTGGAATACCACAAGCGTACCAAGCACATAGGCATCCGCTACCACTATGATTGGGTGCAATTCGAACATGACGATATCAAGCTGTGATACACCGCATCGAAGGATCAGCTTGTCAAACTCCTCACTAAGCCATTACCCTAAGATTTTTTTAACCGATTATGTGCTGAGTAGGTAATCGAGTTTACTTGACGTAGTGAATTTATTTGTGTTCTCAATGTGTTGGCTCATATATACTTTTTATTATTCTTTATGATGCCACTATGAGATTAGAAACATTTTTTTGGGCGATAATTAAGGGAGAAAGTCAGAATATAGTAACTCGCGCCTAAATACCTAGGATGTAAAGTACTGCATTATCTTGGTAACCTTGCTAACTATAATGTTTTCCCCGCCATCTTGCATGTCAGTTCTTTTTGTGTTCTCTCTTAAAATGGGTCAAGATATAACTCCACGTTTCTTGTTATTACTTTAGCCATAAGCAATCCCGCTTAAGTGATTAAATTAAGATATCCTCGTGTGTGGATTTCGGAGACATATTTTACATTGTTGAATAACTCTGGGGTGATCCTGGGCTCCTGATGAAACTGTTTACTGTAGGCATGGGTTTGCTCTAATCCCCCAAGTGGCTGGACTTAGCACACACACAAGCTCACACGTGGTTCTAACATTCACTGGTTGATAACAATGTCACTCACTAATGCTATTAGATTAAGTTGCCACAGGCAGATAACTCTGAGTTTTTATGACCAATGTTCTCTACACAAGCTCGAGACCGAAATCACTTTTTAGCTACAAAATAAATTTCAATTACTGTACATAATAAATTTCATTAGGTAATGAATATCCGGCAGGAATGAAACTGGAAGCGGGCATCCTCAACCACTTTTCTAGATCCACATAAGGCAAGGTGTTGGAAGAGGTAAGTTAGCAAAAGCCCGTTAAACTCCCACGTCCTTGACCAACCTTCGCGAAATTCCTCATAAATGGCAGCACGTCTAGGCCCAGAAATAGAGAGACTTTTCCACCGACATTTTTCCAAGCATCTAACAATGCAAGAATAAAAGTAGCTTAAAAACAAATTTTTATTTTAAATGTCAAGGGTCTATGTCCACTGGCTAAAAATATACATAGATAAATTTCGAAAATTTCCAAGCCCCCGTTTTCCGCTTAGAGAGTTAGAGGTCTAATTTAAAATTCTAAGACTTAATATCTGGTAATATGAATTTTTCCTTCTATCCGCCTACAAAATTTATAATTTCTACCACACTTAGTACCGTAGTTATTTTAGTGTTCTCCTGACCCTGGGACCCTTTGCCATATTTCATGGAGTTCCATACACAAATTTAAGGTTTTAATATTTCTATGATTATTTGAATACAAAGTACTTTACTTTACTTATTAACATTAAGAAACTTATCTAGCCCCTTCTCCCTCAAAGTTCGAAAATTAATACTGAGCACTTCTTAAATATTGACCTAAATTATGGCAAAGGTATAAGTGGTGGGTGGTTGCTACCCCAAAAAATAGTTTTTCTCCCTTGAATAAATTTATCACACACACCTTTTCTAGATTTATTTCAATTCCCTTTTAAATTTTCGAACCAAATACGTTTAAGAATTCCAAATAGATTCTAAAGCAATCGAATTACCTGTTCTAAATCAATTCTAGGGACATATACATTTTTTTTAAATTCGGGACAAGACCACTTCTAATACATTTTATTTAGAGGAGTATAATTTTCAAAAATATTCCAGGGAAGGACATATATGATAGCAGCGTCCAATTGACAAACGTTCGCTGAGGAAGGGGCCTTGGAATTTCCTATGCCTGGAAAGAGGGCGGGTATCTCAAAACCCCTTTTTGGTTATTAATCCCCTATTCTCACCCTCTCTACACAAATAAGTTTCCACCCTGGAAAATTCCAAGAGATGATTTCTAGTAATTTGTGCTTGGAGAAAAGGTGGCGTTACCCCTGCCCACATAGTCTACAATGGTACACTAGGCCTATTGAAATAAATACATTTCCAGCTTGACCAAATTCATTGGTAATTTATATCTTTGAAACACAAAGTTTGAAAATAGTTACTGAAGGCCAGAAGGGGGAGGGGTCGGGACCGCTTGTAGCCTCGTTAGTAGGTTAGCTATTCCGACGATTCTGCCTACAGTCAGATTCAGATAGGAAGACACTTTTTTGACAGCTACAAAATTAATTTAAATAGTTTTCATTTAGCTATCCATACGTAGAATTGTGTGATCTGCAGCATTAACAGTGGGTAGATATTGTCAACACCTATTGATAACACTAATAATATAATACAATTATGTCAATGTTTATCAAACAAATATGTTTGTATTTTCTAAAAGGCTCTTACAACTAAAATCGAAAGTAGATAAGATTATTTAATTCGTTTATTGAATTCCTAACATTAGCTTAAAAGTAAAAATTTAATATCCAGGTGAAATAAACCGGCTTAACCCAAACAATAGCTAACTTGATTAACACTTGTCTACACTACATACTAAACTCACAAAACTAAAAGCATTCCCACGTCACAGTATTTAATAAAAATCACTTATCTCCAGACAGGCTGTTGTAAAGTTTATGCTCCAAGTAAACAAATGGGCTAGTCAATCATCATAATACAATTACCCAATCTCATCGACTAGGCCAAGCACGTCGACTTCACAGCACGTCAAAACAATAACTACGTCCCGCGAACAACAGTCAAGCACCAAGCCAAGTGCTTCATCTCGCCGCTAGAGACCACCACCCTGCTCAATTCCGCTTAACGTCAACAAAAGAACTTACGAGAACAATGGAGGACTTGCTAAGCCCTACCAGAAGATAATCGAAGTTTCTGTGTCACGCGCATCCCCCCTTCCTGTGTGTTTTTCCCTGTTACTCCCACCTTTTTCCTTCTCGGTTGTTCGACAAGGTGATCCATATATACAGTCGTGTGCCAAGTGAGAAACTATTCTTGGACTAGGCGTCGACAGTATAGGACGAAGCAGGAGGCTTCCCGGACTTATTATTATGTAAGAATATACTCTTGGATTAGACATGGACAATGTAGGACGAAGCAGGAGGCTTCCCAGACTTATTGTTATACTGTTAGATAAGATTATTATTCAGCGTAAACTTTAACTATTTAAAATTCTATTTCTGTCATTACCTTTTTTTTATATAAAAGGTTAGCGAGGCTAAGTTTAAATCTTGGTTCAATCGCAGAACAGACAACTAACTGTGCTTGCGAGCTATTTCACTATACGAGTGAAGTAAAAATAAATATGAGAATGTTGTGTATAACGTTAGGCCAGCGACTTTCATGTGTGAGTAAAGTTCAGAGGTTACACGAATCAATTTAGCTTGAGAATAATGCTGCGAACTTAAATTTAGTGAGTATTTATGTGGGGAAGTTCTTTTAGAACAGGAGACCAAATTATTCGAATGTNAGTTCAGAGGTTACACGAATCAATTTAGCTTGAGAATAATGCTGCGAACTTAAATTTAGTGAGTATTTATGTGGGGAAGTTCTTTTAGAACAGGAGACCAAATTATTCGAATGTAAGAAAAATTATACTTTTCGCTTATTAAGAATAAATATTGATTGTAATTTTTGGTACTTGTAAAGTGGGTTCTAGACTAGCTAAGTTATGAGTTAGAGAGGAAGATGAGGTAACTAGTATATGGATGTACTTTCACAATTTAGTAACTTTGGCATATTATTGTTACATAGGTGCTATAAAAGGAACTCTAAAACATTGTACGAGAATGTTGTTATTTCGCAACGAGTAAAGATATGGGTTATTTTTCAGGAATCTTCTATACTGTTAGAGATTGTCCGAATCAAAGTTAATGATTACACGCGTTGGCGTTGATAGTATATTCCCATAACTATTTCATGGTATTTAATAACATATGTGTAGAAGAAAAAAGAGTAAATATTAACTAAATATATTTTGTTTTTGCACGATATTTATTATTATTGTTAAGCTTGTTCAAGGTCATTTGACTATAATTGTTTATAGGAGGAACTCTAATATTTGTTTAATATTTATGCATTGTTCTATAAATAAAATTTCAATAAGTTAAACTTGAATGCACTTATGACTTTAAATCATTTACTTTTTCTATTACGTCATATTTTCCCTAGGTTAAATAATGTTTAGTATCCAAACTATCCCTAGGTTAAAAATGTTTAGTATCCAAACTATCCCTAGGTTAAATAATGTTTAGTATCCAAACTCCTTCTTTTCTAAGTCTTCGTCCTCGTCGTATAGTGTAGGCATTCTGTGAAGATGGACCTTAATAGTTTCCGCTTCTAGGAGTGAGTAGCATGCGCTGGGCACATGTTGTGTACCCAGCATTTGTATAACACAAAGAAAGAATTTAATTCCTCTGCGCACTTATATTAGATGAATCCCCTTTTGTTTATATTTAATTTAATTTTGTTTTGTTTATGTATTTGGATCCCTCTAACTTTAGAGTTGGGTTACAGTGCCACTATTTATATTTCTGCAAACTGCAACAAGTTAGGGGTGAATATCTCGAGCCATATCCCCCCCCCCTAGTTTTCCTATCCTTGCTCTCAATTCTTCTTTCTTTGCTGACTTATTTGCGACATGTTATCGGAACTACCACTTGAATATTTTCAACTTGAAAGGTTTTGTTGTTTCCTAATCTCCAAGATTTATGCACTTCCACAGCTCTCACCATATTCACTAATATTTTCTTTTAATTTATTAATATATTGTCTTAAACTATTAAGCTTTTTTGTTTCACTAATCTACACAATCACAAACTATTTTTAGAAATGTACATACGCTATATTATAATTATGTTGACAAGCTATATACTCGCATTTTATTGTTTTGTATTGAGAGTAAATAAGGATGTTTTTGTCAACTTTAACTGGAGCAGGTCTTTAAAAAAAATTGTATTATACATAGTATACTTGCAAATGGGAAAAATGGGAAACATTTTGGAGAAATTAAGGGAAAAAGTAGTTAAATTATTTCTACTCATAGATTATATGTTTACAAATATAGATTTAAATAGATTGTTTAATAAGTTATACTTGTCTTGATTATATATTTTTTTAATTTTGAATATTTATAATTAATTTTATTAGTTTGTAAATGCTTGATTCACACATATATAGCTTTATTTTTATTTCTTTTAAACAATAATTGGGCTTTGTTTGATCTACCACTGCTGTTTGCAACGGAGTGAGAATATTTGTCAGCCTCTGCTATACTATGACCCCCATTATGGCTTATTGCCTGGCTTGAAGATCCATTATTGCTTATCGCTATACTTGAAAAGACACCAGGACAAATTGCTGGAAGCTTAGGATCCCATTGGCTAAATCCCTCAGAGTTAGATCTATGGAGGGGACCAAACTCATCAGATTCAGGTTCCTCACAATTGGGTGTATGGGAGGGACCAGCCTCATTGGAATCAGATCCTTCACCATCGGGACCAGACTCATTGGAATCAGATCCCTCGTCATCAGGACCAGACTCATCAGGGCCAGTTACCTTGACATCGGGTATATGAGGGGGACCAAACTCATCAGACTCAGGTTCCTTACAATCAGGTGTATGGGAGGAACCAGACTCATTGGAACCAGATCCTTCATCATCGGGACCAGACTCATTGGAACCAGATCCTTCGCCATCGGGACCAGACTCATTGGAATTAGATCCCTCGCCATCAGGACCAGACTCATCAGGGCCAGTTACCTCGACATCAGGTATATGGGGGGGAGGACCAAACTCATCAGATTCAGGTTCCTTACAATCGGGTGTATGGGAGGTACCAGACTCATTGGAATCAGATCCCTCGCCATCAGGACCAGACTCATCAGGGCCAGTTACCTCGACATCAGGTACATGGGGGGGAGGACCAAACTCATCAGATTCAGGTTCCTTACAATCGGGTGTATGGGAGGTACCAGACTCATTGGAACCAGATCCTTTGCCATCTGGACCAGACTCATTGGAATCATATCCCTCGCCATCAGGACCAGACTCATTGGAACCAGATTCCCTCACCATCGGGACCAGACTCATTGGAATCAGATCCCTCGCCATCGGGACCAGACTCATTGGAACCAGATCCTTCGCCTTCGGGACCAGACTCATTGAAATCAGATCCCTCGCCATCGGGACCAGACTGATTGGAATCAGATCCCTCGCCATCGGGACCAGACTGATTGGAATCAGATCCCTCGCCATTGGGACCAGACTCATTGGAATCAGATCCCTCGCCATCGGGACCAGACTCATTGGAATCAGATCCTTCGCCTTCAGGACCAGACTCATCATGGTCAGATACCTCGCCATCAGGACCAGACTCATTGGAATCAGATCCCTCGCCATCAGGACCAGACTCATCATGGTCAGATCCCTCGCCATCGGGACCAGACTCATTGGAATCAGATCCCTCGCCATCGGGACCAGACTCATTGGAATCATATCCCTCGCCATCAGGACCAGACTCATTGGAATCATATCCCTCACCATCAGGACCAGACTCATTGGAACCAGATCCCTCACCATCGGGATCCAGACTCATTGGAATCAGATCCCTCGCCATCGGGACCAGACTCATTGGAATCAGATCCCTCGCCATCGGGACCAGACTCATCATAGTCAGATCCCTCGCTATCGGGACCAGACTCATCATAGTCAGATCCCTCGCCATCGGGATAAGACTCATCAGGGTCAGGTTCCCAGTCATCGGAATAAGACTCATCAGGATAAGGTTCCCAGTCATCGGGATAATACTCATCAGAATAGTTTTCCCAGTCATAGGGATAAGACTCATCAGGGTCAGGCTCCCAGCAATCGGGTATATCTTCGGGTCTAGGCTTCCAATCATCAAATCCACCCCAAGTTGAGGGAACATACACACAAACACCTAAAAAACAAAAGTTTCTTTGTGTAACTTTAGATCCACACCTCCTTTTTGCCTGAGCTTTAGATCCACCCCTCTTTATTGCCTTAGCTTTGGATCCACCCCTCTTTATTGCCTGAGCTTTAGATCCACCCCTCCTTATTGCCTGAGCTTTAGATCCACCCCTCCTTATTGCCTGAGCTTTAGATCCACCCCTCTTTATTGCCTGAGCTTTAGATCCACCCCTCCTTATTGCCTGAGGTTTGGATCCACCCCTCCTTATTGCCTGAGCTTTGGATCCACCCCTCCTTATTGCCTGAGGTTTGGATCCACCCCTCTTTATTGCCTGAGCTTTGGATCCACCCCTCTTTATTGCCTGAGCTTTGGATCCACCCCTCCTTATTGCCTGAGGTTTGGATCCACCCCTCCTTATTGCCTGAGCTGTAGATTCACCCTTCCTTTTTGCTTGAGCTGTAGATCCACCCCTCCTTATTGCCTGAGCTGTAGATCCACCCCTATTTATAACCTGAGCTTCAGAGTTTCCTCTACGTCTGGTAAATGCTCGAATATTTGAGTTATTTTCTTCACTTGTATTTGAACCTTTTATTTTGTCCAAATTATTACTTTGTTCTTCGGACACATCTAGCATACTGGGTTTGAATTTAAATTTCTGATTCAAAATCGGTTTTAGAATAAAGACTCTTTTGGCTTTAAATTCAAATCTTGATTCATTTTTTGTAATCTCTGGCTTATCAGATGTCATGATCATTAATTTATGGATTGAGGTTGTATTTCGCCTGAGACTCTTCGATGTTATATATTTATGCTTCTGTCCTTTGACTGACAAGTCATGTGAGTTTATTATATTATTCAAATAAATGTTTGGTGATATTTTTTTTCTACTTGTTAAGAATTCTTTACTTTGATCTGTATTTTTACATTGCATTTTTTTATATTCCAAACTAGCAGGTTCTTTTGATGACTTCATATGTAAACATTCTTTAAGGCTTTTATTTTCAGAGGAAAAATCATCATCTAAAACGGTTTTTTTAACAAATATATTCTTCTTAAAACTATCTGCGGAGCTTAAAGAAGATTTAATATATTTATTTAGCTTATCTTTTAAAAGTGAATTATGTCTTATAAATTCTGTTTCATTTAAAAATGAGTTATGTTGTTGACTATCAAATAAAAGCTTAGTAATTTTTTCCTCGTCACCATATACATGTTCTCCAGCGTGTTGTTTGAACTTTCCCAGTGCGGGAAGCTTTTTTTTATAAAACAATAGGGCTTCTAAGATTCTATCATTTGACATATTAGTTTTGTATATTTTACTAACAATTTGTATGGGTATATTTTGTTTTGTTTTCTGTGCTTTAGTTTCATCCCTAAATTGTTGGTTTGGATTTTCAACCTTAGAAAAAATATATAGTGTAGGTTTAATTGTATCATACTTAATATCTTTTAAATATTTGTTTCTATTATAACTATTATTCACATTTGAAATTTTATCTATTTGCTGGTAAAGTATTCTTTCAGTTGATGTAAGCCAATTTTCACTTTTATCTTGTGTTTGGTGGGTGAATGAATTTTTACCTCTATATGTGGAGTTTGTCTGGGTACTGTTTGGAATAAGATGATGATTAAAAAAGTGTATTGAATTATTCTTTAGTGACAGCTTCGCATTAAATTCACCCTGCCCATTCTTTGGTTTAATGAATCCATTATTGTGTGTATGTTTATAATAATCATTATTATTATGTTCATTTTTAAAAGTAATGCTTGTATCATGTTTATAGCTGATAGAGTTTTCCTCAACCACTTGACCCGTGGCTCTGAGTTCACTAGAACTATCAGCAGTGCAATAACCAGGGAACACTAAGGCGAAATATTCAAACGTTTGAGAAGATCCCAATTCTTGACACAACAACTTGGCTTTGAAGGTGTGATTTGCATCTGAAAAAAAAAAAGTTCTTTCAAATTAAATAAATACTACTATCGATAATGTCTTATTAATAATTAATGATAGATACAGTTTTCTATACCAAGTTATTTCTATTAAAATTTAAAACTATGTGTCATACATGTAGTGTAAGCTCCCTCAAACAGAAAATTTAGTTTCAAACACATACCATTTCAATAGTTCTCCAATACACAACCCACTCGTTTAACTAGAATAATTTTCACATTGGTGAGCACGCCATTCGACTATTGCCCATTTCGAATCCATCAGAGACAGTAATACCATCTGGTCTGTAAATGAATACGGGACTGATTTTCTGTGCGGGTACTGAGTCACAGTCGGGATACTTTACCTCTTTTTTTATAATTAATAATTTTACGTTTAGGTAAAACCAGTGAATTGTGGCTGTAAGTAACTTAAATTTGTTGTTAGTGATAGTATTATGAAATGAATGATAGCGCTGTTTCTCGGTTAAAGGTAGGATATTTTTATTTGGATTTGGAAAAGTGTGTTTAAGGTATGATGATGCTTGGTGGGTAAATTATGACTGTCATTGTTTGGAGTGCTTAGGATTTTCTTTTCTTAGGACTTGTTCTGGAGGTGATATATTTCTTATCACCATCCGGGGCTGACTCCAGCGCCAGTATTATTCTCTGTCTCGTAAAAAACCTAGTCAGTTATCCCAAAGGCATCCGGCTGTGACAAAGGTAGTAATGGGATGAAATGTGCGAGTTGTGCGTGAAGGTTTGTTTGGGGGGTGGATTCCAAGGATAAGCTAGGTGGGGTGGATGGGCACGCAGACTATATAAAAATCTTGTATATATGTATATATATACATACCATTTACTTTTAAACTTCACTCAAGGCTCTTATGGACACTTACTATCTCCTTCTAACCAATTGGTTCCCCAATGAGCACTGTACTTTTTCTACCCAGCGTGCTTGCCATTTTGCTTAAAATGAACATACCGGTAGCTATTTATATGAAATTAGCGTGACATTATCTAACATTATTGATGCGAGATTATATTGAAACCAATATAAATTACCAGACAAAATTTTAAACAGATTTTCTTTCAAATTATGAAAACTAATATTGTGAGTCAGTTTCATGAGTTTACAAATAGTCCAGGAATATTGTCGAAAAAAGCAGGTAAGCCCGGACAAAATTCGGAGAGACCCGAAAATTTCTAGATCGACATGCTTAGTAACATATCAAAAGTTCCCAAAAGTCCGAGGCTTGGCTTTTTTTTTTTATAATACCCCAAAGTTCAAAAAGTCCATAAATACTTAAAAATTAGTTTAAAGTGATAAAAATTAATTAAATCATAGTAGCAGATCCTCAGAACTGTCAACTGTCAACTGTCACCATGCGACTAGGTGGATTCCACCTTTTAATGTATTTATGGGTGCTCTGGGTTACTTTATGAACGGAAGTGGACTTGAAGACTTATGGTCTACAGTGTACGCAAAAGCTTCTGTTATATAGATGATCAGCGGACATGCCTTCACTAGAGCATTCCGTGCATATTACATAATACAGCTCACATTAATGAAATTACTACTCCAGGAATGTAAAGATTTCAACGGCTTCAAAAAAAATACGTAAATACTTGAGGCAGGTTTTTTAAATTGTGCCATCTTGGTCACATAAGCAGTGAAAGCAGATTTCAAAACAAAAATTCTCAAAAGTTTTCATGAAAGGCACGATCAAGTATGCAGTAACAATAGAACCGCAAAAATGTGGCTAGAATACGTTAATCGAGTTGAAATTATTCGCTCATTTATTCCACCATCTTGACTAAGCAAAATCAGTACGTCTTTATCTACAATAAATGTCGAACTAAGCTGCATAATGGATAAATATGACTTTGAAGCCTACTGCAGCAAATGTTATTGTGCAATCTGATGCACCAATAAGTTTTGGTGTGGTGTAACCGTGGATTTATCCAAAGAGCAATTAATACAGACGGTGGGCTTACGCGTGGGCGTGGCATCATTGACAGCACCCTTGCGAAGTGGATTCTTGCAATCCCCCATAGTATACCTATCTGCAGTGCTCTGGAGAATTTTTGTGGGGCCTAAAATATCACCTTCGAACAACATGTGGAGCTTCGCTCAAGCAGAAAACCTAGGAATGATCGTGACAGACAAATATTTTCCTCTTGGTTTGATGTTCATCAACCATTTGCCTATCGTTCATAAACTGAGTTAATCAGCTTGTCGACTGGTATTGTATGTGACGAATCTGTTAACTGTGACAATTCCCTGGAAAATGCTAAGCATGCATGAAAAACATGAATGGTGGCACTTTAGGAGAAACAAATCTCAAGTGCAAGTACAGAGCTAAACCTTTATCCGTCATGAACAAAACTATACAAGAGCATAAACAAAGCGTGCAAATAAATAAACAGCAGCTACTTAATCGTATTGCGTGCTTATTACCATCTGGACCTGAGTTAATGCAGTTCTTCTCATGTGAATTAGCACCTAAACAAACCTATGTCTTTGTTTAACGAAATATCGATGAGGAAGACGATGAAATCAGCCCTTGCCGAAGTCTTAGAGTCTGCTCGGTAGATTTAACAATATATTTTGACATGGTTGTCACATCATCTCAGGAAGAGTTTCTAGCAAATTGCAAAAACGAATAACGTTTTAACAAACTTCTTACACCCATCCTATGAAATTTTGGCATCTTGGTCCAGTTAGCAAGTGGAGATGCAGATTGTCTTATTGTTTCGACACCCATTGAGTTATCATCTGGGCATCATGTAACAGTTATAGCAACTGATACAGATATCCTTACCATGCTAGCTGTGCGTGCACTTTCAAGTAGTAAGCTATCTCTCCTAATTACTGTAAAAAATGGTAAACCTGATAAGATTCACAATATTATGGAGCTTCAAGAACCTTTTGTTCCTGTAAAAATCACTCTCCTGTTTACTTATGCAATAACAGGTTGTGATAGGACATCTGCCCTCTTTTTTTTTTAACAAAGGAAAGTAATTGGATTTTGACCTCCTACAAATTAATAAATGGCTGTATGCCGTATACCCCGAGGCAACAACCCAACTCATTATGGAAAAAGTTGAAAAACTCGCTGAACTTCAGCTAGATGACACCCTACAGCTGAAATATTGAGAACACCTCATGCCTGGTTTTGGAAAATTAGCAAATAAGGAGTGCCCAAAAATATCTGATGTGCTGTAAGAATGCTGTTGGCATTTGCTACTACTTGCCTCTGCGAACTGTGATTTTCGGCACTTACAAACGTAAAGAATAAGAAACGAAAACGACTTATTTCCATTGAACAGTAAATGCAGGTCTGTTTATCAAATATACGTCCAATAATATACGTTTTGTGCAAGAAAATACAAACTCAAGTGTCTTATTAACTCGAGCTATTGATATTTACTGTTTCAACTATTTTAAATTACAAATATATTTAAAATGCTCATTTTTTCTCTCTTTTATTTTACACTTTTATTTTCCCTATAAATACATATTTTAATTTTCATTAAAATAGTGATCAACATTTCGCGGCACACCTATTCAATCTCGCAACACACCCTTTGAGAACCACTGTTCTAAAGGTTGATTCACACGTTCACCGAAAATAGAAAGCAGAATCTGCCTCAGTGGTGCACCAATTAACCATTCTGTATGTTGACCCATGATGCATTGCAACACTAACTTAAAACATCCGATATATTTTAGATCATTCTCTCGATGGATATTTTCAAATTATAATTCAGTGTAGTGGCTCAATCCTATACATCGATACACACGCTTTACATTAAAGTGTTATTTCAAATCTCCTCACAAAGGAAAACGAATCTGTCTGCTTGCTTCTGGCTGTACATCACATCCATTGTCAAATGAACATGCGTGCTGATTTGAGATGGTTGGCTCTAAGATTTGATTGGTTCTTCTGTGCCGAACATTTCATGCAGATTGGACCAAGAAAAGACGAGTTAAGCTTTAGCGGAACAGCTCGAGCCGATTAGGCGGAAATCTTGTGATGGGCTTAGAGTTAGTCACGTGACTACATTTCTGTTCTGCTAAACCTCAAAATATTGGACATCCAATTTAAGCAAGGACAAAATAAAAGAATATTATGATACATCATTCATGTTCTACCCGATTAACATTTATTTCAACAAGTGACGTTCAAACTAAAATTAAATCCATTTAGTGCTGAAATTAAAGATTTTAATTCCAATAATGAAATATGAGGACAATATTAAAGTTTGTTTACAAGTTTGAAAATGTTGATACAAAAAATTGATTCATTATTAAGAAACAGTCAAAAGACAAGAAATTTCAAACTGTTATGTAGTAAAATAAGAAATGATCTAAACATTTTAACTTTTTTACCATTACCATTACCATTGAAAATGACATCTGGCTCTGGAAATCGAACCCGGGAATTTGGACTTAGTACGCCAATGCTCTAACCACTTAGCAATACAGGGATTGTCCCGTGCCCAGGGTCATTCTTCACTCACATTTTAAGGCAGAATCTGTGACAGACGTGCGGGAATCTTCAGCTACAATTGTGTGATCAATTAAAATCCCGAGCTATCAGATAACGTAGCACGGTAAGAATCCTCGATAGCTCAGTGGTTATAGCATTGGCATACTTAGCCAAAGGTCCCGGGTTAGATTCCCGTGTTTATGTATCATATTTCGATTTAAAATAATATATTTAGATTCAGTTATAACTGTAACTAACAAAAATATAATGACCTGGCTATTTAATCCATCATTAATAAGTTGTGCTAAAAAGATTGTAGGTATATATTAAAATGTGAACGTTCTTAACAATTGGTATTTTAAACGTACGGATCAAAGTTACCTATCAAAGATAAATACAAAAATTATGGAAACATGAGACATTCCGACTAAGGTCATCAAAGTATTTTAGTCTAGGCGATGTTCATAAAGGTTGATATTATTAAACCAAAAAATAGTTAATAATATTATAATTACCCACAAAAAGATGCAAATAAATCACTTTTAGCAGAATAAATAACATGACACTGTTGCGTCATGGGAAGAATTGTTTATTGAAGACTAACCCATTAAATGATACATCTTCAGATGTTCAATACACTAGTAATGGCGGAAACACTATATAAGTATCTTAAATATTTTAGTTTAAAAAAAACTATAATTTATTTTGTAATTTTTATTGACAGGCTTAACAATCGCATTAAACTCGGTACACATTCTAAGCAACCAATCATCGTTTAGGTATTTACAGTTCTTAGAAATCAAGACATTAAGATAACGAAATACAATGTTCCTGTTATTATTCAAAATATAATGTTTTATTTATTTATGTTAAGTAGACTTTACAGTGAACAGGCGAGTACGATAGCAAAATTGGGACAGTAGTTGTTCAAACTTTAAATAATTATATTCTTAACTAAGATATTATCCATAAAATAATTAGTACGGAGTAGCTAGGCTGAAGAGGAGTCATGAGAGGAAAGCTACCGCTCTCCAGAAATGTAATTTAGCACTGTACCGCTATTAATTTAAATGTATAATGAACAGTGCCCGGATTTTGATAACATATCATCATTTTATTAGTTCATCACAGACAATGCTCATACGCACATAAACTCTGTTCATGATACCCTGGGTGTAGAAATGTATGTTTTATAGACTATAGGTATTTTTTTAATCATTTTGTTTTGGAATTTTCGGTAACATTTTCTTAGTTTTCGTATTTTTAACCTCATTTTTAGACGTCTATAGAAATTTTTGAGTAATTTTAAGGAATTCTTGTAGATCAAGAATATTTACTTTCTCGTTACCTTACAGGTAGAGAGAGAAAATACTGTGATCGTCAAAAAAAATCCCATTGATAACGACGTTTCATGACCCCTAGAATTCGAAAAGTTATTTTTGCATTCCTGTCAGTAGATGGGGAACCACCTGCCACAGCGTTTTGATTGGCTAAAGCTGGTCACATGACCACACCCCTCGCTCTCGGATTGGCTGTTGGCTTTCCCCTTCCCTGTACTCCTTCCCATACCTTACTCCCTAACCCCATCTAACCTCCTCTCCCTCCTGCTGACCCCTTTCATCGTATTGTTCTGGTCGAAACTTGTTTGTTCCTGTCCTATTGGTTTTTTATGTATGCTCATTGGTTATTTTTAAATATCTGGGTAGGATAGGAAAGGGCGTTGGAGTTTATTATTTATTTATCTGTGTGGGAGTTTATTTTATTTATTGGCATGCAATCTCAGGCGTCGGGCACATGATGGTCGGGTTTGGGAACGAACGCAGGAGCCTCCCCCTTCCTTACATCCTCCTTAGTCTGTGCCGTCGCTCATAATGATCTAAGTTAGAGCTCTCGACAGCAATTCCTTTCACTTTACTCCTCACATCGTCACCCCCCTCTTAGTGAGCTAATTGGGGGTCAAATCCATCGTGGTGGAACATTTTGATGCCGCAAAAACCCTTTATGGGAGCTGTCAACACTAAACTTGTTATAACTGTTGAAAGCGGGTAGCGATGACCCTGTTGAAAAGTCATTAACCCCTCACCCTGGCTCAGATTTGATTTATAATGCTCATTCAGGGGCCGATTTTTCGGAACCAATCCTTATTAAAACAGGTTATTGTGTTTCAGCGCTCACCATATACGGTAACACGGATTCGGACCTTGATATCTTTGCCCAAATGGTTGTAGGGATGTACCGGCCTTTGCACTGGGTGGAAATGTGAAAAGATGTCTATTAGAGATCTTCCTACTGAGATGTAAATTGAAACATATAGGTAGTTTAAGAATCAAATATCCAAGGCAGTTATTTATTATTTTAATAATGATTACTTAAGCTAGATATTATTGACACCTGAATACGGGAATCGAACCTTCCAACGCCATCTAAATATCTTTGCCCGAATGTGAGAATCAGATAAATAAAATTAGTAGGGGTAGGGATGTGCCATAAACCCTAGTAGGGAATTGAAACCCTACCTCCTCCAGTCATAGGGTGTGATGTGTACCAGCATTTTCGCTGAGTTGAAAACATAAACACGATTGTCTCTAATGTATCTCGTTAAAAACGGTAAACTTACATATTTGATTATATATCACGTCCAGCAGTTTATCCCCGCAGGGATTTGATTCCAACCTTCCCCGCCAGAAATAGACGATCCTGACATTTAGATGGCGTGCCCACTAGCACTGGAGTGAAAATCGTGAAAGTTTAACAATAACTTCTGCAACTGCGGGATTTCTGAGAGTAAATCAGCACGTTCACCCTGTTTGAGGTCATTTGACCGTGCACTTAAAGTAGTTGAGAAACATTCTTACTTAGTACAAGTGGTATAGATTAGATCTTAAAGGAGGAAAACTCTATTAGCCTGCTATATAGGTGGACATTTATTAAGTAATGTAAATTTGAAAATACGCTTAGCGTTCATGGCAGTGACTTTAATTGTTACTCTCAACCATCCTTTTCATAATACATACATGATAGAAGGATAAACATAAAAAATAATGCCACACGCGAACTGTGAGGACTTTGACATCGTCTAATAATATGGTACTTTTAAATAAGATGGTGCGGGGAATATCGGCAAACTAATTTTTGTCTGGCCAAGCCATAACACCGATTGAAAAAAAGATACAAACAAATGGTATAATTTTGTATTTATACTAAATATGTGGACCACGAGCTGGCTTCAGCGCCACCGGTTTCTATGTTCTTTGGCTGACACTGTATATTAAATCATGTCGAGGGATTAAAATACTCATCACAACCCCCTCCTCCAAAGCGGGAGTACTGCGTACACAAAATACGTCCTTAAGAATGCTGTATACCTCTGACGTAATAGCAGATCAAGATAGGATACTCAGTGTAAATGTATTTTGCTTTTAAAGTTATAACCCTGAAAAAGTCATCAGCATGTATTTTATTTTTCAACCCCCTGTCAGGACTAGCAGTATATTTGGTAGGGCTGAAGAAGATATAAAATGTACCTGCACTCGTGTGAAGGCTGAGTGATACGGTCTACTGAATTCAATCCCCCCCGCTACCTCTCTGCTCTCTGCTAATAGCCATGAAGTTAGGCTTATTGGTATTTAAAAACAGCGTCTTACTACCCGTCCAAATACGCTAATGG
>CABFOW010007542.1:0-23269 GCA_902141385.1 Timema californicum | reverse complement strand
GAGGGCGAAAGAAATAGTAAAAATGGGTATTTTTTAAGTAAGTTATAAACAATAAAAAATATCAATTTTCTTAAAGAAGCAGAATCGATCTTGGGTTAAAGTTCTCGTCTAAGGACAGCATGTTAGTTGGTTCAAACCCAGCCGGGGCCGATGAATTTTATTGAGCGATAACAATCAATAGAACAACTTACTTCGGAGAGGAAGTAAAACCGCTGTTACCAATTCAATTGTGGCATGTAAAAGAAGCCTGGAATGTTTGTGAAAACACCTTTCAAAATGTGTACGCTCTTTCTCACTCGCTCGTAGAATTTCATAGCGGGAAACCACGGAACTTTCTTAAATCTATTATTATATGTGCTCTATACCAGATGGTGCGAATAGCACTAACCCTTGTAAGGGCCAGCATCAAACCAACCTTTGGGTAAAACAGCAATCAATAAGTCTAAATATGTCATGTGTACAAACAATTATTCATATAGTATACATTGATTTTATTTCCTAATCGATATTGTAGGTAGAGTTTCAATTCACCATTAATATTTTTATTCCTTGGTAAAAAAAAATCTGTCATGAATTCTTGTCGTGTTTTAAATCCACACAAATAAAAAACAATTAGAAAATTCCATCCCTTATTTTCGCCTTATGTTTCTAATATATAAATTATACCAGTTTTTTTTTTCCATTTCTGACTTTGTACGCTCAAATGGGTTTATTTAAGCTTAATGTGAAAGATAGCTCCCCCTTTACACCCTACAACTCTTCTTCCTTTAAGTTTAATATTTTCTCTACGAGGGGTAGTAAATATAATTATAAGCTCAACCAAATAAATAGACACAAGTTTTAAAAAAGAGGTATGAATCAATAACTTTATTAATATCATCAAAGTAAAGAGCTAGAGCATTTTTTACAAAACGTTATGTTTAGTTTTTAATCTTAGTTTCAACATTTTAGGAGTAAATCGTAAGGTACACTGCATAGACGTTCTCGCAACTTTATCTTAGAAATTGACTTAAAATTCATAATATATGTCAGTTATATAATATTATATCTAAAATTAAAATTCCACAAAGACAATTAAAACAAGATAAGTACTAATCTATTCCTATAATATGTGCCAGGTGTTGACTCAGTGTGAATTGACGTTGCCGGGAAACGCCCAAGCGTCGAGGAAAATTGCCTCAGCGGACCATACCGGCACCGCGAGCATTTTCACGTCCTGATCGAAGGGCACACATCGAAGAAAAGAAAGATAATTGTCTCTGCTCGCCACACCTATTGACAGCGCCGAGCCAGTTCTGTTGCTATATAACGGATTTCCTGTGAATCGCATTTTTTGTATTCCATTGTAATTATTCACCGGAAGAAGAATTACGACGTAAAACTTCAGCACCGACGACTACTGGTGGTCACAATGTGTAAAGCATCGCTCTCATCGCCACGTCGTAGAGGAAACCTCTTCTGAGATTTTCAAGTATTTGTATCTTCGGTTTAGAATCTACATTATATTCTAAACTCTGTTTCTATGTCTATCAGACATAGTTTCATGTATCATAATGTCTTGTATTGTTTTCAATGTCAATTAGACATTGAGTATTGTGGCAGAATATCTGACGTCGCTTTCTATGTCTATTAGACTTAGTTTAGTGTATTAGAATGTTTTGATTCAGTTTCTATGGCAATCAGACATAATGTATTGTGTTGGAGTCTCTGAGTTATTTTATATGTCCATCAGACATGTTTTCTTTAGTCGGAATTTCTGACGTTATTTTCTATGTCCATCAGACATGGTTTCTTGGGTCAGATAGTCAGGCAATCATTTCCCTATGCCTATAAGGCATAGTTTAAATGCGGGGATTCTATGCTCTACATATGTATAGGACCAGGTGATTGCGTATACTGAGTCCATGAATTTGATTTCCTTTTCTAAGTCCTTAAGACAGTTATATTTTTATGACACCCTAAACGGTTTGATCACGTTTATGATCTCTTTATGGCCATAATCACATCATATAACACTTTATTCTTGGACCTAGTTAGAATAGTGACTATTTGCAGTCACGATTGCACCCTTTTTGTGTAGGTATTTACGGTACGCAACCTGTGGAAGCATTACTAGATTGAAGTAGTGGCCCGCGGTGATAATGCTTTGTTCCGGCCCCTTCAGGCACCAAATGTATTTAAGTGTTCGAATATAGCTTATACTAGCTATTGTATGCCCTAGTATTGAGTAAATGTATACATTAACTATTGACTGTTCTGACAGTACTCATTAGGAAATGACTGGCCATAGTAAAATACTGTGTAAATGCCCGATTGTTAGCCATCTATTTTTTTTTGTAAAATGGAAGCTCCTCTTATAGGCTATTATTCTTAGGTTTTTCGTAACTCTCCATGAGGGTTAGTACAAGATAGCTAGCTTAAAAAAATATTCTTCTAAGTAACTCTAAAAATATAGGATTTGATGCTGTTTCTATTTTAAATTGTTTCGCCATTATTCATGATTAGACCTCTCAGGAATTAGTCTGGTATTAGCCTGGCTAGATTGTCCTTTTTTATATTGCCTGGAAATTAATTCCTTTTTACTGTTTCCAAGCTGTGGCAGACGCTGCTTTGTTCGATCTAGAGTGAATATCCATATTTCTAGAGCTTTTAAAACTAAAAGAAATGTCCTCTATAACTTCTGTCAGTTCCTTGTTTACAAAGTGTTAATATCTACACGTCCAACCTTATGTTTTCTACATCGATAACAAATACATATATCATTAATTAATTGAATTACAATCTTTTCACTCATATGTAATTCTATATCTTTTTGTTTTCTTTTTAATAAACTTATTTCTTAAACTTACATATTTCCGTGATGCATTTCCCTTCCCTATCCCTCGTACATTATAACTTATGTAATTATTTAATAGTAATCATCTCTTTTTATACGTGATAGGAGAAGTGACGGTTCAGATATAATATATATATTGTTACAGAAACCTAAAGTGTCAGAATTCTGTGCTGAGGGGTCCGGGGTTCAATCCTCAGTCCCGGCACAGATTTATCCGTTTGTCAAACCCTTCCTTCTACCTCTGACAAGACGTGTATTAATCACAACTTGTGAATGTGAGGAATGCCAGGCCCCCACCGTGGTTCGGATCCCACGTTAAACTGTAGGTCCTCCATTTCATCTCACAATCACCCTACCATTACACATTAGCGTAAGTGCGTATAACCCGAACGGGTAGTAAGACGCGGCGCTAATAATAATATTAATAATAATAATCCTCCATGCAATCCCCTTAAAAGTTCTTTATTTTACCACCTAAAAACCAATCGCCTTATCCATCTTTTCCACTCCCTGTTTTACTCATTTTACAGCACAAAGAAATATATTTAAAGGTTTTATCTTGGAGAAGATAAGGTAGTTGAAAAAGAGATGCACCACCATTGCCATAGATGGGGGGAGGGGGGAGGGAAATCACCTAAAGGTCACCTTTTAAGATACAGGATCTAACTTCCCACTTTCGACGAACAAGTTAAATACATTGTTAAAGTCGTAAACCACGTGGCCACTGAAGCAAGCTGTTCTCGCTAAAAACAGTAATAGTAGAACGTTAGCATCAATACTAAATACCATAAGAATACATCACTAACCTGAAACCTAAATATCATAATAATACACCATTAGTCTCTAAACTAAATATCATAAATTACAGCATTAGTCTCGAAACCAAATTATAATAATACAGCACTATTCTCGAAACTAAATATCATATATTACAGCATTAGTCTCGAAACCAATTATAATAATACAGCACTATTCTCGAAACTAAATATCATATATTACAGCATTAGTCTCGAAACCAATTATAATAATACAGCACTATTCTCGAAACTAAATATCATATATTACAGCATTAGTCTCGAAACCAATTATAATAATACAGCACTATTCTCGAAACTAAATATCATATATTACAGCATTAGTCTCGAAACCAATTATAATAATACAGCACTATTCTCGAAACTAAATATCATATATTACAGCATTAGTCTCGAAACCAATTATAATAATACAGCACTATTCTCGAAACTAAATATCATATATTACAGCATTAGTCTCGAAACCAATTATAATAATACAGCACTATTCTCGAAACTAAATATCATATATTACAGCATTAGTCTCGAAACCAATTATAATAATACAGCACTATTCTCGAAACTAAATATCATATATTACAGCATTAGTCTCGAAACCAATTATAATAATACAGCACTATTCTCGAAACTAAATATCATATATTACAGCATTAGTCTCGAAACCAATTATAATAATACAGCACTATTCTCGAAACTAAATATCATATATTACAGCATTAGTCTCGAAACCAAATATAATAATACAACACTATTCTCGAAACTAAATATCATAATAGTACAACATTAGTCTTGATACTAGATACCATTATATGTCAAAACTAGTATAAAACATAATTAACATAATAGTACAGCAATAGCGTCGATCCTTTTGACCAGGCGTAATTCATTTTATATAGAGTAATATAATATAAATGTGTCAGTAAAAAAAAATCCTCTTTTTAATTTAAATCCAGTTGATGAAAAATAAATAAAACACAGCATTACATGACATAACGAGTTAGTTTTTCTTACATTTCATACATTTTGATTAAAAATCTGTAGCCAACAAAGCGCCATATATTATAAACTCATCATTTAATATCTAAAAGGAATTTTTTTTAATCAAGCTTTAAAAGTGAATAATACAAATAAAAATTATTGAAAACGACGATGGAAACGAATAAGCATGGTAGTATTGAAACTTAACTGATTTCCAGATATATTAGTCGGTGTATTTCAAATATTAAATAATATAGTTATATTAAGAAGAAAAAAAATTATTGAGAGGTTTAAGTCCATGACGATTATGGACCTAATCAACGCCGGAATAATATTTTAGGATATTTGATCCTCAATAGAAAGGAAGCAAATTGTGAAAAGCGAGTATTTTTGTATATGATATAAAAATACTAATAAAAAAAAGCTGAAAAATCTAGATTTATATAGCGGATCCCACAGAATTTTCACAGACCACAGGTAAAGAATCACTGCTCTACGGCATTCCGGTTTAGTTTTTGTAGAGATTAACACCATAGACCACATGATCATTGTTTGGAAAATTATACTACTATAAAGCCACATGGCTGACTCACTCACTTACATTAATGTTTACCCACTTCCAGATGAGCTAGAAACTTGAAATTTGGCAAACTTATAGCTTCTAGCTTGTAACCGACGGGAAAAAAATTGACCCCCAACAAAAATTCAAAATGTTGGAACAACTTTAAAGTCGGTGCGGACCTTTCTTTGGAGGTCTCTTGTGGTTAAACGGTAAGACCTATCAAAAATCTGCTCTGGAATTACATCAGTTTACATCCTCATTGGGAGTTTGAGGGCGGAGCCTCCAACGAGCAACGCGAGTATAATAATATGGATTGTAGTCACGTGGTGTAAGGTGTCAATTTCGTCATGCACTTAATTGCCGATGTCGGAGAGATCGGTATTCTAATACAAGTTGGGTATAACGAGAAGTCGACACTCCAAATTGTGCATCCCCCTGATGTTCGAACGGAGAAAGCCAGCAATGCTCTGATTGGCCCGTACTGTACTATTAGAAGACCACTCATATTCATGGAAGCCTGGATGGAGTACGTGATCAAACAAGCATAGCTCTACCACTGCTCGTCTTGTGTCTTGGCATTCGTGTTTTGGAAACTGGTAGAATGCAGCGGTTGATGATCAAAACAACAAGAACCCGGCCTACGTGACGAAAACAACGTATCCTTTCAGCCTGATGTTAGCGAGTGACGTAATTACAAAGGAGAACTCTCACCTTCCCACCCTGCAACTAGACCTATATAACGAGGAAACACAGAAAATCTCAGACTATTACAGTTGCCACTTACACGAGAAGTCCGCTTCAGGATTAGGACATTATATAGACAGGATGGCTTATAATAATATTTTTGTTTAAAATCTATAAGATATTGCAACGATGGGTTTGATTTTTTTTTAATACTTTGGTTTAGTCTGTTATGGAAATCTGTTAGTGTAGGCATCGGTCATGTTTTGCTAAAAACTATACTTATAAAACGTAAATACTGTTATGGAGCAATTAATGTTTCCTGTTCCCACATAGGCGCTAGTATTTTTACATTTTCTTAGTTAAATAGGTAGCCACATTATTTGGTTCTTTTTTGTGTCTTGCAATATTTAGGTTTACAAATTATTATTTTTTTGCTTTTGTGGTTATCAACAATTTAAATTCTATAAATTGATAATGTTTCTTTTATTGGTTATTTTGTAGACTTGAAGTAAATGTAAGGTAACTTATTTGTGTTGATTAATATGGTTTTGACTTTAATATTCGCAGATTAATTTAAGAAAAATTACCAGTTCGGTAACGTAGCTTATTCTATTTTAATATTAAATATTTAAATGTGGGAATTTTGTTTAATTCTTTAAAAGTGACGAGGGTAATTGTTCCACAATTGTTTGAGTTTAGTTGGGAAGTCAAACCTTTGTGCTTTAAGTAAATATCTGATACGAAATTTAAATTTAATCCGTAAATTTAAACCTATTTAGTCTGTATTCACTGGTGTGAATCTTGACGCATTGTAAACCATTTAAAAGAAGCTCATTAAGCTCTTTGCAATTTTTGTAATATTTAGTAATTTAAACTTTTGATCCTAATTTTGTGAGATTTTACTTCACTGTAGTGAATTAGAAGCTTGTAAATCATTTAGAAAAGTTTCTTTAAATAATAGCAACAATATTGTTTATTTAATTGGTCTCTTATAGACAAGTTTATATTATATGATTATATTCCTTGAGAGTATGAAACATGCTGAGCATGTAATGAATTGCTATGATTTATTTGTTTTTCAACACACTTCAGTATGACCTGTAAGGCAATGCAACTTATTGTTTTGATACTGTTTGTTGCTTTGAATACATAATTCAAATGTTTTACCTTTTCATAATATTATTTTCCTAGATATCATCATCCTCTTTTTTTTAGTCTATTGTGGCCGTAACTAGATAAATAGAGTGAGAGTGGGGCTTTATATTTTTATAACAATTTTTATTTATAAAAATAATTAAAACATTTATCCAGTAGAAACAGAGTTTAACTTTCTTCCCGTTATGATATCAACAGTTGTTGAATATCTGTCTAGGGGCGTCCTGGAATTTAATGACACATTTTTCTCTTAATTTAAAAAGTTTCTCATCTTATGATGCTCTACTTATGAAAGATATTCAACAACTGTTGGTATCACCAAGTGAAAAAAATTAATATGTATATTTAAACTTGAGATTTTTTTATTTATTTTGGTCAAATTAAGTTTTTGCTATGAAATGCGTTCCCAATTTGCGCACTTTTAGGGGTTTACCCAGGTAGCAGATATATTGAAAACCATATGCTGCGCTTGGGTTAAGTATTAATAAAACCTTTAACAGTACATGAGTTTGGTGTTTAAATTATGCTATACAAATAAACACTTGTCACCTACGTACCCTTTTGTAGTCCATTTCCATAAATCGTTGCTCTTAATTTTTAGCAACATTTTTAATTAATACAATAGTAGTTATTTCTGATTTATTATTCGCAGCTCAAAATAAATGGTTTGAAAATGGGATTAGAAAAACAATGTGATGTTAAATCGAATAAAGAAGGCATATATTTTTACATTCATAAGAAAAATTTACAACAACAACATATTAAACATTTAATAAATTTATTAATAGTTTAAAAAACATTTTTATGTTTGAAATTGAAATCATTTTCTCAAGATCAAATATGGGGGGAAAAACCGCACTACCCCTCACCAATACGTTTAATTAATTTAATAGATTTTGAACGATTTTTTGTCTTGCACTGCTGGCATATCTAGATAGCTCTTTCCGACATTATTCAAAAAGTTTAGTGTACCCCCAAAAGGTACCCCCCTGTTGGGAACCACTGCTCTAGACGATCAAATGGGCATATCAAGGTACCGCGGCATCCCTAAAAGGATCATCAGGGCATAAAATTGTGCCCCAAAACCCCGTTGAAAATAAAAAGACTCAAGCCGTTCGGTAACCAATGAGGGGTAAATTTTGAGTAATAATGATATCAAATCAATATCATCACTTTTAAAGATAATTAAAAAATTAACTTATGGTGAACATTCCTTTATTAAAATCAGATATTTTTAACATTTTAATTCAGTCCATTTTGTTTCATTTATCTATTATCTCCAAGTGAAGAAATATATTAAACAAGTTTCTTATTTATTTCCTTATCTTTTTTTTAATGTTAAAAAAAAGTGCTTTACTCTTCCTTTTATCCCCTCAAGACTTTCAAAAGAAATGTAATGTCAAAAATCATGAAAAAAATAAGGGTGGGTTAGGAAGGGAAATAAGAGGAAGGAGTGGATAAGAATCGAGGGGAGGGGGGAAATTAAAAGAAGGGGTTGGAGGATGTTTGCCTAATTACAGTGGCGAGTGGGTGAAGGGGTGTGCGTGGGAGGGGGGATAAGAAGAAGAGAAAAAAAAGGGTGGAGGACGAAAAAAAAAGGAGGGGAGTAAAAATTCAGCAATGATTTGGTGCTACAGAAGAAAATGAAATCTTGAGGAAGTCTTTCCTCATCCCTCCTTAACAACATTCAACTCTTTTTCGCCAAGTGAAATGTTGAGCCAGAAAATTGCTACCAACTTGATAATTGCGTCCCCCTTCTTACCCCAACACTCCCTCCTCTTCTCTTTCCGCTCCCCTTCCTCCCCCGTGTTAGAATAAAATGAGAAGGGAGGAAAAAATAAAGAAGAAATTGAAAAGTGTTTTGGACTGTGAAAATGAGAGTTATTTTTAATGATATTCAAACAATTATATATCCTAGCAGTGAAAAAGTATTTCAATGCAAACTCATGATAATTCTGGTGGGTAAAATACAGACATGTAAAATGTTTTGTTCAATGTCTTTTTTTGTAATATATTTCTTTCTTTATAAGAATATATTTATATATAAAATATATTAATAGATATTCATTATACACATATATACGTGTATTTATATACATATACGGAGAAACTGCACACATAGCTTGTATACTTCATTCACGGGAGGAGTTTACCTCTGAAAGGTCTTTTTTCTTACTCAATATCCTACTATATAATAGATTTCTGGTAGGGAAAAAAGTCCTTTCCCAGGTAAACTCCTACCGTGAACGAACTTTAATACAAAATCCCTGTATACTTACAACCTGAAATATACCAGTAACAATAAATTGTGTTCAAAGTTTCAGCGTACAGCGCCGGGAGAGCAAAGCTGTTCAAGCATGCGTGTACAACAGGTTGCATAGGAGTTAGGTGCGCGGCACTGAACAACTTGACATCTTGGAGCACGACAGCAGAACATACCACAATTAATAGTATAAACAACCCACCAGTCCATCTAGAAATGAGAATACGTTCCGAAGGTCATCAGAAAGTTCTTGCCATTATTACATGTATAGTGCCACGCACTTAACTCCTATGCAACCTGTTGTACACGCGTGCTTGAACAGCTTTGCTCTCCCGGTGATATAGCCTACACCGAAACTTAAAATACAATTTAATGATATTAACAGAGTTTTCCGGATGTAAGTGTATTGGGATTTTGTATCACTTTTGGTTCAAATAAGCTATATGTGCAGTTTGGACTACAAGTTTCATTAGCTTGATTTATTTATGTTCCTAGCCTTAAATTATGTCCAGGAAGACTTAATATTTACACTAATGGGGTAGGGATGAGTAAGGTAAAATTTAGAAAAATATAACAGTATTTGTGTAACGGAAGTGTTAAAAAATGTTTACGGTATATAGGTCCAAAAATCCCAATAACTTAAAATCAGACAATACGATACTGATGCCTTCACCCACCGGTGTGGTTATGATCAAATTATGTAAATGAATCAGATTCCATTAAACACACGCTGTATAAACCTAATAAAAATTATGTCCACTACAGTGGCCGAATGATCTAAGGCGTCACCTTCTTGTCATACAGGTCTGGTTATGATGGGGAGATCATGGTTCGAATCTCTGTGGGGTCTATTGAGGGTGGTTTTCCTAAATGGTTTTCCGCTCTTCTTCCACGCAAATGAGGGTATATTACCTCTAAAATGCTTCCTTCCTCATCATTTACCTTTAAGAGTAGTTATCATAAATTTGGTGATAAAAAAATTCACGCTTCAGTTTTAAAAATAAATTAGTCTAGAGCATCCCGTTGGCAATAGACTGTACTACTGATAACGGAGAGATCGAGGTTTTGAACCAGGTGTTTATTTTATAAGGTTTTCCACTCTTCCTCCATGCAAACGTAAGTACAATTCCTTTGTTTCTATCCCTCCTAATCTCTAATACATTATCGTAATCAGTGCCCTTCATTAACCACGAAATATATCAATTTTACCTTGACCTCGAACGTTTCTACTATGGTGTAGAGTAAATAAGACGTTTACAATATTTTAAGAATGAAAATAAATACATGCTGGAGCCATCATAAGAATGCTTACACATATATTATGAACATTAAATAACGACAGATAAATTTTAAAAGTATAAAACAGAGGTCAACCTGTGTGTGTGTGTCCAAGAACCCAAGTTTCTGTCCGTTGTTGGCTCGCGGGCGCCAAAAACTGGACCGACAATATTAAGAATAAACCTAATTAATATATTATTTTTCTTTTGGCGTCCCAATTGTCTCAGAGGTGATGAGCGAACATGAACACTCCAGGTAATCTCAGAACACTACCGACCATGTCCAAACACTCCCGAAAATGTCCGAACACTACCGACCATGTCCGAACACTACCGACCATGTCCGAACACTACCGACCATGTCTGAACACTCCCGAAAATGTCCAAACACTACCGACCATGTCCAAACACTACCGACAATGTCCAAACACTACCGACAATGTCCAAACACTACGGAAAATGTCCAAACACTACGTAAAATGTCCAAAACTCCCGAAAGAGTAGTTCCTTACTCTCTCTTGTCGACTAGACTAGTCATTTGTCGCTTCAAGGTAGATATGTAAAAAAAAGGTAATATTTTTCTTCGCGTATTAAATTATTATTATTATTATTATTATTATTAGCACCGCGTCTTACTACCCGTTCGGGTTATACGCACTTACGCTAATGTGTAATGGTAGGGTGATTGTGAGATGAAATGGAGGACCTACAGTTTAACGTGGAATCCGAACCACGGTGGAGGCCTGGCATTCCCCACATTCACAAGATGTCTTGTCAGAGGTGAAGGAAGGGTTTGGTAATCAGATAAATCTTTGCCGGGACCGAGGATTGAACCCCGGCCGCCAGCATAGAAGTCTGACACCTTACCCCTAGACCACCAGGTCACCGACACCATCCTTATTACTGAAGCTATTTTATAATGTGAAAAACAAATAATTAATATTATAAAATTGCCTCACGGATCCTGACTTAACTGTGATGGGTGGACCTAAGGGATTCGCGGAGGAGTTTGAAAAAGGCCGGTTTATAGGATAGGGTCACATTGTATTTATATGTCATGTGGTGACTAGGGAATCTGTTCACCTTAGCGTTTTACCTGAATGACAGTTGCCAAATTATATGTTTAGGTTTTGGGTTGCTAACACTTGTAAAAGATCACTGGTTTGTTATTAATGAAAGATTTATAATTACATGCTATATTTTACATTTAAAATTAAGTAAAATTAAATTTTCTTACACTGTTTCATAACTTTTAATAAATTCTTTTTATCTAATCCAAAACAATATTTTTTAATATAATTAAAAGTACTTATTCTTGTTTTTGTAATGTTATCGATAATGTGTAATATAGTGCATACATTAACACAAGCATCGTATTAGCACGGAAAAAAGAAAATAGTTGTATTTTTTTTTATATGTATAGTATTTATTTAGCACCGCGTCTTACTACCTATTCGGGTAATACGCTTTAAGTACTAATTCCGCAAATGGCTTAGGAATTGGGAAGGTTGAATTAGAGGAAGTGAACCCGCATTTGCTTGGAGGGGTAGTGGAGAACCGTTTAGGAAAAACCAGCCCCGGTTCACCCGACCGAGATTCGAACCTCGATCTCCCCGTCCTTAGCAGTCGAGCTCAACACGATATATGTATAGTAATTTTTTTATCGTATTTGTAAATATTTAACTGAATGAAATATTGTTATCAACTGCTTGGGTGAGTCATTGTAAAGAACATGTTTGCGTTATGAACAAGCATATTGTTCAAGTTCGTCAGTTGGCATTTAGTGAAAATGCTGTGAATTAAAAAAAAAGTTTATGTAAAAATGTTTAGTAAACTTTGTGTCCGACCTCAAATAAATATAAATATTATTGGCCTAAATTACTGTAGTTAAATATCACATTCATACCATATCATAGGTTTCCAATACAGTTATCCAAAGTGACCAATGTCAGCTGTTGGCGTAAGGATAAATTAGGAACTATTTCTAGTAACTTTTTGAGCTGACACACAATTAAAATTGAGTCGTGAATGTAATATATCTTACTACACCCAATATCACCTCTGAGTGAACTGCGCGTCTTATAGAGAAAAGCTTTATCATCGCTCTCTCTATCTGTTAACTGTTGCCAAATCTTCTCGCTTTGTTATGTCAGAAGGTGGTGTGCTGGGGTAAGAAGGAGCTACTGGCAACATCGACTAACCAGCGTTTAGAAATTTGTTCTTATATTTTAGGGGAGATTGACCACATGAAAACAAGAGAATGACAAGCTGTTTCCCAATAGTAACCATACAGTTCCCTCACATATGATAGTTGAAGGAAGATTGACCGCATGAAAACAAGAGAATGACAAGCTGTTTCCCAATAGCAACCATACAGTTCTCTCAGAGATGATAGTTGAAGATTGACCACATGAAAACAAGAGAATGACAAGCTGTTTCCCAATAGTAACTATACAGTTCTCTCAGAGATGATATTTGAAGATTGACCACATGAAAACAAGAGAATGACAAGCTGTTTCCCAATAGTAACCATACAGTTCCCTCAGAGATGATATTTGAAGGAAGATTGACCACATGAAAACAAGAGAATGACAAGCTGTTTCCCAATAGCAACCATACAGTTCTCTCAGAGATGATATCCATTATATCTTTAAGGTTAAATGGAGTGTATAAAAGAGTGTAACAAAAATATGTTGGTAAAACAGTATATATGAATGCGTCAAAGGGCACTTGGTTATATTGCCTCCACGCTACTATCTTTTCCAAACTTAAATTTAAAGCAAATATGATTAATAAAACACAAAGTTTAAAAGCTGAGAAGAGAACGTATTTACAAGTTTGAATTCCATCCCGAATGGAAGCAAATACTTTCCAAGATGAAGCATTAAATTTCCACGAAAACGATTTTGCACGGGCAAAAGTAAAGCTCCGCTGTTTTAATACATTTCTAATCAAAAATTCAATTAGCCCCGTCCAGCAAATGAAGTGTTAAGCGAATATTTCGTTTCTACTTCCTCCCTACTATATTAATGGGGTGAAACTTTTGGGGGGAGATACGGAGCATGGGGGTAAGGGTGCTACGAAAGTTTACACTAAATTGTTGATTTAATACTGGCCTTGTGTTTGGAAGCTAATGAAAATACTCTTTAGGTTTCTCTACGCTATTCTAATTAATTTACTTTTCGAAAATATAGTCTATAAAAGCTCGTCTAAACTAGGGAAGGCGTTATAATTATTAGTTTCAAGTTGAGTTTAAGAAGAAAAGAGAATATTTCTTAAGTGTTTCTCTTCAATTTGCTGAGACCGCAGAGAAAGAAGGGCATATGAACCAATTATTGAATACATATAATTTATTCTACAGTGTCAGGTTTCCTACGCTTTAACCCAGACCGACTTCACTACCGATAGTTTGTTTTAGTTTGTCAAGTTACAGTTAAATTTTCGTGATAAGGCCCTTATCTGACAAATAGAAACGTTACTATAATTACTAACATTTATGTCAATCTATGTTGTTTTCAACTGTCACTTTTGAAAAAATAACACACACACACACACACTTATTTTAAAATGTTTTATAAATATATGCCATAAAAATATATGTTTTGTATTTTTTTAAATGTCCCTTAGTATAAATATTGGACCATGTTTAAGAAGAGATAGATAAAAACAAACGCAAGATAAAATCTGTATTTCTATTGTTTTTGTAACAAAAACAATTTGGACAAAGATAAATAAAATATTGCTACATTATTTAGGTTTGTTTTATTGTTCTACATTAACAGTATTAGTAAGCAGCAATCTCAAAAGTTCTTGAGTATAAGTCAAGACCATCGAGAAATCTGAAAAAGAAACATTATTTTCCTATTTTTTATTTTTTTATGTCTGTTCAAATTTAGCGTTGCTCTTGACAGATATTCAAAAAACTGTTGATATAGACAAGTGTAGAAAATTAAACTAAACCGTTGCTAGGGAAGTAATATTTTGTTTATTTGGTAAAGAAAACATATTTTATAAACTGTAAAAATATTGACCTTAACTTCCGCCCGCGCCCTTTTTAATCGGTGCTTTAATAGAGAAACCAAAAGTGGTTCAAAATTCAATTTTACTAAAGGACGTCTCGCTTTATATTAAAATAAATACAAATAGTTTTTAAAATAAAATTTATAATATTATGTTGATAATGGAGTGAATTTTTTGGTTTAAAACCCATAAACATTAAGAATTTGGATAGCTTTAATTTTAAGATGTCACTGCTATGTATATATTCTTTTATAAATTAATCCCAATTCTTAAATTTTAATCTCAATTTATCAATTCCCGATTACGATTTAAAAAAACTTACAATTATGTTATTTTTTCATTTACCCTATCTCACTCTATGGCATTAGGAACGCGAAAGTTCATTGACGCACTTACAAAAATACGCCACTTATACTTATCTTGTTCTATTTCTATCCAGTTAACCTCATTACACCCTATCTCTATCTTGATCTAGTTCTATCCAGTCCACCTCAATACACCCTATCCCTATCTTGAGCTAGCTCTATCCAGTCCACCTCATCACACCCTATCTTTATCTAGAGCTAGTTTTATCCGGTCCACCTCATTACACCCTATCCTTATCTTGAGCTTATTATATATATCCATTCTTTCTCATTACACCCTATTCTAATGTTGATCTAGTTCTATCCAGTCCCCCTCATCACACCCTATTCTTATCTAGAGCTAGTTTTATCAGGTCCACCTCATTACACCCTATCTCTATCTTGATCTAGTTCTATCGAGTCCACCTAATTACACACTATCCTTATCTTGAGCTTATTCTATCCACTCCCCCTCATTAAAACCTATCCCTATCTCGAGCTAGTTCTATCCAGTCCACCTCATTACACCCTATCCTTATCTTGAGCTAGTTCTATCCAGTCCACCTCATTACACAATATCTCTCACAGGTCCATTATAATGTTATCCTTCCATCTGCGTATAGGTCTTCCTAATGGCCTCTTCACATTAGGTTTGCCTGTCACTACCCCAAACACGGTTCTAGATTCTCCCTTAGGCCATTTATTTTTACATTGTAAAAAAAAAATGTTTATTTTTTTTAACAAACGGAAAAAAGTAAATCTTTATTCAAGTAGGGTTTTTTTTTCAAATCATTTGATATGAAACATCAACGAATTAATAATGGACTCAATAAACTGATTACTCCCTCATTGTCCACATGGTCTAAAGCGTTATACTTGCAATAGACTGGACTCCCGATGCCGGTGAGATTGGAGTTCGAATTCTCGTCAGGTGTAATGAGGGTGATTTTCTCTTTATGGTTTTCCACTCTCCATAAATCCAGGTACACTTCTTCTAAATTCAAATTTCATTATTATTATTAGCACCACCTCTTACTATACGTTCGGGTTGCACGCACTTACGCTAATGTGTAATGGTAGGGTGATTGTGAGATGAAATGGAGGACCTACAGTTTAACGTGGGATCCGAACCACGGTGGAGGCCTGGCATTCCACACATTCACAAGTTGTGATTAATACACGTCTTGTCAGAGGTGATGGAAGGGTTGGCGATCAGATAAATCTGTGCCGGGACCGAGGATTGAACCCCAGACGCCAGCACAGAAGTCCAACAACACCTTACCCCTAGTCAGCCAGGTTATCGACCTCCTTCATGCCTATCCCATTATCGTAGTTAGTACAAAGGGGTAGGATATGAACGGGTAGTAAAACACGGCCCAAAAAAACACCCAAATCTTCATTTTTTTGTTTAGATATTTTAGTTTTTTTACTCGGTTTTGACAGTTAAGAACGAAAATATTGATTTAATCAATTATAGATTCTGTCGACAAAAGTAATAAAGGTATTGAGTTAAAAAAAAAACCTTACTTTATTCGTCAGATTTTTTTTTAGTACCACGCATTCCTAACCGTTCGGGTTATACACCTATGTACTAATTATACTAATGTGTTAGGAGATTAGGGAGGTTTAATTTAGAGGAAGCGCACCCGCATTTTCATAGGGAGAGTGTAGAAAACTATTTAGAAAAACCCACCCTCAGCGCACCTCACCGGGATCGAACCCTGACCTCCCAGCTTTCGACATTCTAGTTTAACACTAGGGTAGTGGGATAGACCAAGCTGACACCGCAGCGGTTTATTTGTAATATAAATTTTATATCTTCATTACAGATAAAAGTATATTTTAATGTAGTAGGTGAGCTGGTTGTCTAGGGGTTAAGGTGTCGGACTTCTGTACTGGCGGGTCCGGGGTTCAATCCTCGGTCCCGGCACAGATTTATCTGATTACCAAACCCTTCCTTCTACCTTTGACAAGACGTGTATTGATCACAACTTGTGAATGTGTGGGAATGCCAGGCCTCCACCGTGGTTCGGATCTCACGTTAAACTGTGGGTCCTCCATTTCATCTCACAATAACCCTACCATTACACATTAGTGTAAGTGCGTATAACCCGAACGCGGGGCTAATAATAATAATAATATATTTTAATGTAATTTAGGGTATGGCAGGAAGAGGATGAGGGGGAGGGGGGTTAAAAAAGGGCCGGTTGTGCAAACGAGAGTTTTTTTATGTAGAACATACAAAAAAAACCCATTCTTATGAAGGTTTCTTCGATCTGCAAACCGTTCCTTCTAACTTTATCTTAGCTTCTTCCTTACTCCTTTCCCGATCCAACCCCATTCTACAACACCCCCTCTTCTCCCCCGCCCCCCAACAATCCTATCCCAGATAGAGCCTTTCCTAAACCCCCTAAAGCAAACTCATCCCTGCCACCCCCCTTCCTTGTCCTAAAGTCCAAAAAAACCCCTCCTCCCCCTCTTCTCTCAATCTCTTCTTACAAGCAGTTGTAATTTTGTAATTTAGTCGTTGTGGTTATATGAAGAACTCGAGTGGAAAGTTTCATTTCCTTCCTGCTCCTTACTTTTTTTTTTGTTTTTTACTTTCCATACTTCGTCCTTTCTTCATCGGAAAAATAGTACATTCAGCTACGACGTCTATAAACCTATAAAATGCAGTGTAGACATTTTATTTGTGAGGTTCCTTAATGCGAACAAGTAAACACTAATTTTTTTAAAAGTTTATTCTCCTTGATCGACGGTTATCCCATAAGTTGAAAAAAAAATATTTCTTATAGTTCAATACGATTAATATAAGTCAAAATATTGATAAATTTACCGGACATGATATCTAACTTAGCCCTGCAAGAATAAAACAGAAAGAATAGTTTCTCGTGATGACGTCAGTAAAGGCAAAGCGTTATTTCCAGTAGAGTGTTTGGTCTAGATTCATTCATAACAGAAGGTGCGTATAATATCATGAGAGTTAAGTTAAACAAAAATAGTTACTTCCAATGACAGCGTTTATAACAGACACATAGTCAATATTGCACGATTATTAAAGTTAATATAACTTTAATAATATTTAACGCACCATGAATAAAATAGAACATAAGCAACCCTTGAACTCGAAAAGTATCAGCCAATGAATATGCTAGTAGAGGCTGTGGCCAGTTAAACCACAAATATACAAAGAAGACGGAAATTATCGTCTATGAATGAATGAAATGTCTTGTTACAGCCAAACATTTTATATATATAACACATTTTGTGTATTATAAGTAGAACAGTTTTTTGCACCTTATAGTGTTTGTTATTCTCAATCGAAATTCAACGCTGACATTAATTTACTTGTTCTTCATTTAAATATAACACCAAATACAAGCTTTCATACTGAAATCTAAAGAGAAATTATACAACTCATAAAACCATACGAACATTAATTTCTCTTTACATGCCTTCTAAAATTAATTGTAGAAAAATAAAGAGCCTAACTTTAATTTCAGAGAATGGATTAAAGCAAAGATAATACTTTTAACATATTTATTATTTAATATTAATCACTTTGGGTTGTGAAAGATGAAAGTATCACGTAGTTGTATGGGATTTATAAAACAAAGGTGCTGCTCCTATTATTTTTCCTGTACTACTAAGTAGTGGTTTCGGTGGCTCAGTAAATAATACACGTTCATTACCGATTACCTACTAATGTATTCAATGTTTCTATCACCACGTCTTAATACTGTCCAGTTTATACATATATATGATAATTACTCTAATCTTGTAAGGAGAAGGAAGCATTTTAGAGCTAATATACCCGCATTTGGAGTAGAAAGAAAGAGTGGGAAACAATTCAAGGGAAATCTCCCTCAGTAGACCCAACCGGGATCCCAAACTTGACCTTCCCATCATTCGCAGGCGAGTCCTACATGAGAGTGACGCCTTAGATCAGTGGATCGGGAATCTTTCTTGGATCCCAATTGACTGACGAACTTCTCAAAGATCCTGCAATCATCCATCATTTCTCTACTTTACTTTTGCTTTTTCGACACCTCGGTGACCTGGCGGTATCAGACTTCTGTGCTGAAGGGTCCGGGGTTCAATCCTCGGTCCCGGCACAGATTTATCTGATTACCAAACCCTTCCTTCACCTCTGACAAGACATCTTGTGAATGTGGGGAATAACAGGTCTCCACCGTGGTTCGGATTCCACGTTAAACTGTAGGTCCTCCATTTCATCTCACAATCACCCTATCATTACACGTTAGCGTAAGTACGTATAACCCGAACGGATAGTAAGACGCGGTGCTAATAATAATAATTATTATTATTTAGACACCTCGCGGAGAGAGTATTGTGATAGTAAAAAAACAAACCAAACTCGATATTTTGATAAACTTTTACGTCTCATGTATGACCCCTTGAAACAAAAAAAAAGTTATTTTTGCGAGGCCGTCTGTCTGTCTGTCTCTGTCTGTACCTCGGGCTAGAACCGAAACTATCTTACCGGTTGGACTAAAACTTGGTAACTGGGGTTTTCATGATGTCCCTTTCGAGGGATTTTTGAAATTATATTTCTAACCCTAATGTTTAAGGGTAGTTTACTGAAGGGCAATAAAGTAAAAAAATCTATTTTCTCGAAATTCGCTTTAACTGTTTTGATTAAATTTTATATCTAGACACTATTTATCATAATAAACATAATAGCCAATATCATTATTCTCATGAAAATGATTTTGAGGGCACTTTACTTAAGAGAAAGTTTCCAATTTTAATCATTTCTCCGAAACTATTTGAGATACGAAATATCCTATCATTGTAAAGTTTTTGTACTATTAAAGATAAACATCTTTTATTTGAAATATATTTTTATAAACCCAATAATTTCTGAGCTACAGGCAAATATATATACAGTAGCCCCATGACTTATTTGGTGCTGAGTGACAGCTCACAGCTGACAGCTGATGGCTTTGATAAGTTACCAGACCAAATTATGTATCCCTACGCCGAACCATATTATCTGCAAAAACATGTGTTTACCAACTGTCACTTCTGACAGTCAAAATTTAGGTACATATCTAAATATTGACTGTCAGAAGTCAGCTGTGAGCTGTCAGTCAGCACCAAAGAAGCCATGGGGCTACTGTATATACTTTTTAATCCTGGTCTTTGTAAATGAATTTGATTTTTTATTCTCTTTGGTGGACAAAGATGTGTTGGTGTTGGACTTGTTTAAGGGTAGTTTACTGAAGGGCAATAAAGTAAAAAAATCTATTTTCTCGAAATTCGCTTTAACTGTTTTGATTAAATTTGATATCTAGACACTATTTATCATAATAAACATAATACAAATATCATTTTCTCATGAAAATGACTTTGAGGGCATTTTACTTAAGAGAAAGTTTCTAATTTTCATCATTTCTCCGAAACTATTTGAGATACGAAATATCCTATCATTGTAAAGTTTTTGTAATATTAAAGAGAACAATCTTTTATTTGAAATATATTTTTATAAACCCCTTAATTTCTGAGTTACAGGCAAATATATATACAGTAGCCCCATGACTTCTTTGGTGCTGACTGACAGCTCACAGCTGACTTCAGATAGCTTTAAGAAGTCACCAGATCAAATTACGTATCCCTACGCCGAACCATATGATCTGCAAAAACATGTGTTTAACAGCTGTCACTTCTTACAGTCAACATTTAGGTACATATCTAAATATTGATTGTCAGAAGTCAGCTGTAAGCTGTCAGTCAGCACCAAAGAAGCCATGGGGCTACTGCTATATACTTTTTAATCCTGGTCTTTGTAAATGAATTTGATTTTTTATTCTCTTTGGTGGACAAAGATGTGTTGGTGTTGGACTGTCCTGCTGATGATGGGTAGATAAAGATTAGAATCCCGGTTGGGTCAAATGAGGAAGGTTTTCCCTATACGGTTTTCCACTCTCTCTCTCTACGCAAATGCCGGTATATTACCTATAAAATGCTTACTTTCTCATCCCTAGCCTATTAGAGTAATTATAAAATATACCTAAAAACTGAACAGGTAGTAAGACGTGATGATGAAAAACAAATCATACTAAATGGTTTTCTATCAACCTTAAGTGCGAACGTGGCTACATTTCATATAAATTATACCGTTATAATACATTGAGGTAAATATTCTGATAGCACGGACGGGTAATAAGACGCAATGCGCAAAATGTTAAAAACTTAGGTTTTTAATGTAAAAAAACCCTATTTTAGCCAGGCCCGTCAATCATACAATATCAAATAAACAAAAATAAGTGTTTATAAACGTGGTAACAAAAAAATGTAACTTCATTATATATAAAAACCATCACTTTTTTAAACAGATCGTTAAAAACATTTATTCCCCTTCGAGCTATAACGTAATTGTCGGCACCGAGCTAGTAATTATTCAACACACACACAAAACAAATGTGTGTGTAATTATACACTCTCAATTCATGGGCAGAATCTTGTTTTTTATATTATTTGCGGCAAGGGCTGGAGGGGGTTTGATTATGGTAAGGGGGAGGGTGGGAAGGTAAAGGTGAAACAGTGGAATACAATTACCACTAAGCACCATCAACTTTCCCCCCCATCAAACAAACATCATGTCGAAAAGTCAATATCAATAAAGGTAAAGACCAGCTTTCAAATTGTGACGAGGTTATTTTCGACTGCGGTGGATCATTACGGCTAGGTTTTTTTTATTTTACCTTAACGGTGGAGGAAACAATCGCGGGAATAAACAAACAAGGTTTGATAAATGGAAAACTTAATATCCAGTTTTAAAACCGAGCTTTTGTTAACCTAACAGTTGGTTTTTAGTAAATCTTTCCTTTCCCAACCAAATGATTTACACCCCGCAAATTCTCCTTCTTATACTGGTTCACTCAATTTTGTTTTTTTATTTGAGGTACTTACCGCGTCCTTTTCTGAACCGACTGATTATATCAGCACATCACTTAATTTAACTTAAATCTATAACAGGCAACATCCAGCTTATTCCACCATTCAAATCGTCACTAGAGCCCAGATTTTTATCTACAGTAGCACCATGACTTCTTTGGTGCTGACTGACAGCTCACAGCTGACATATGACAGTCAACATTTAGGTATATACCTAAATTTTGACCGTCAGAAGTGACAGCTGCTAAACACATGTTTTACAGATCATTTGGTCCGGCGTGGGTATACATAATTTCGTCTGGTAACTTTTCAAAGCTGTCAGTCACCACCAAAGAAGCCATGGGGCTACTGTATGTACATCAATAATATGTAATAAAATATGTTATTATGTGAACATATGTAAAATTTAATAAACCTCCTTTATCCATGTTAATACAGTCAGATCTCGATAATTCATACTAAAGGGGGAGAGGTGGGGGCGGGGGGTCTGTCCGAATTACGTAAAGTCCGTATTACCGAGGGGAAGTAAAGTTTGGCCCAAGGAATGAAAACTGATTAATTTATCTAAAGTAATATTTTACTTTAATATGATGAAGGGTAGAAAAAAATACATATGAGATAAGACACATACACAAATAACACAGCTATAGTAGATTTACCACTTCTTTGGTTTTGCTTGACAGTTAGTAAATACAAACAGAACAAATTATGTATCCCTACGCCACATCATATAATCTACAAAAAACATGTTTAGCAGATGCCACTTTTGAAAGTTAAAAATTAGGTCTATACAAGAAACATATATTACAGTTTTATTTATTTTTTTAGTTTTTATTTATTGTTGACATTGATATGTTGATGTTAGGCCTGGTATTAATTTAATTACTAATTTTTATAAATAATCAATATGAATCAGTCAAAAATAAATAGACACCAAAATAATGTTAAAATTTCTAGGGTTAGGTCATTTATTGTAGTCTACCCCTTGAATAAGGATTGGATTAGAAAGTATTCTGCCAACGACAGGGCAATGACAGAACTTGTGCATGTGTGAGATTTTTTTTTAGATAAAATATCGAATAATTTTTAGTTTTACATTTTCATTCTAATCACAAGGACACGTAGAATCTTAAATTAACGACATTATGATAATTTGAAACTTTTTTTTAATTTACAATTTACACAATTAAAATAAAGAGTAAAATATTGACGAACTTGTTTTTTTACCTTTGCTCCAACCCATTGTTTGTTTGATCTATTTATGCATGAATTATTATTATTATTATTATTATTATTATTATTATTATTATTATTAGCACCGCGTCTTACTAACCGTTCGGGTCATACGCACTTACGCTAATGTGTGATGGTAGGGTGATTGTGAGATGAAATGGAGGACCTACAGTTTAACGTG
>CABFOW010007541.1:0-23273 GCA_902141385.1 Timema californicum | reverse complement strand
CCTATGTCCCTGCCCTGTTAACATCCTGTAGTCTGAAACCTATGTCTGTGCTCTGTTAACATCCTGTAGTCTGAAACCTATGCCCCTGCCCTGTTAACATCCTGTAGTCTGAAACCCATATCCCAGCTCTGATAGCTCCAGTTTGAGCGATGAGACTTGTTCAAGTACAACACTAGAGTGAGTTGTGCCTTGTTTTATTCTGACGTGTTTGTGTTTGTTGTATTGTTTAGAACGCCACCACTCCCCCGGAAGGGAATAAACCTGATGTAAGTATTACATAAACCACAAATACCCTGGGAAACAAACATTCAACTCTGAAACATCTCCATTTGAGCTGAAACCTAACTCGTAATGTCTGTAGATCTAATGGCGAGTGGACTCTAGAAATGTTTCTACTACAGAAGTCTTCAATAACCTCTAAAGTGACTCTACCTACTTCTATTAAGAAAAACATACTGGAATGTTTTTATATTATTTTAATACACTACTATTTATTTAATTTAGTTAATAATTCCTTGATTTAGTATTTCTTAAATATAAAAGTATTAATTTCTTGCATTTAAAATGCTTGGCTTACTGAGATGTTTCATGGTGACGCCTGAGATCTCTGCATTGCTTGGACAGATTATTCAACAGTAGGCATACCCGTGGACAGTAAATAATAGCGTCGATAAAAGAAAATCTGCTGTTACGTTTGTTGATTGTGTAGTTTCCAATCTTGGGTGTAACTGCAGTAACTGAACTAAAAACAGTTTGGAGATCAGAGACAGTCGTACTTTCTCCACCTGTCTCTTGTTGAGATGACAGCATTCGAGGTCCTTATTCATACTTTAGGACAGTACAGTAGTCATTAACACTTTCCTGAAGAAACAACTGAAGGTGAAAAAAGTCGAATATTTATAAACATGTTCTAGCATTGTCTATTAAAAAGACAAATGGATATTATTCATATTTATAGGATTGTGTAAATTGATATTTTATAAATCTTAGATCATTTGTGTGTAGTATGTAACAATTTCATAACGAAGGTTTAGAGCTTCTAATGAAAGTTCGATTGTATATTCTAAATAATCTACTTAACATTTAACTATCGTAGAAAGTGTAGGCTCCGTGTAATTTGTATTCATTGGATGGAGTGTAGTGCGATTAATTTATTGTTATCTTTATACGAAAACCCTCTCTCTTTCGTCTTCTTAGTTATTGCTTTATTAAGGTGAATATCATTCAACCAAAAATGTAGATATAAGCTTAAATTAAGGTACGGTAGTGGTCTTAAAACCAATTACGTTCTATAACATGAGGAAATATAATAGCCATTTTATTTTAATATATTTATTAAATTATTATTTTTGATCTGTTACTTTGTAAATTGTTTCCTGTAAAATATATAATATTCAATGTAGGTCCTATTTTAACAGAACCATACATATACTGATAGTGTTTGCATCATGTAGATTGTAGCGTATAATTGTTATATTTTGTGATTGGTAGTTCTAGTTTGTAATAATCGTATTGTGTTTATATACACTATTGTTGTGTGATCATTGTAACTTGTTAACAATGGCTAGCATGGTGAGATCGATAGTAACATTGTACTTGGAGCTAGTGGTTCAAGGGAGCAGGTTTGGTTGTGTGTCACGTGACACTAATACATGTCTGGGCTACATCACACTAATACATGTCTGGGCTACATCATACTAATACATGTCTGGGCTACATCACACTAATACATGTCTGGGCTACATCACACTAATACATGTCTGGGCTACATCACACTAATACATGTCTGAGTTACATTCTTTACTGCAATCTTAATCATCAGAAAAACTAAACGGCCTTATTTTTAGAAATGAATTGTGTTATCCAAGTCAATGTTCTTTATTTATTAGTTTATTAAAACCTAATAATAATATGTTAGTTGTCCATAAAAATATATTAACTTTTGAAACTGTTTGAATCAATGTCTCCTCAATTTGCATATTAATTTGTTGCTAGGCTACACCCCGAATGTTTCCATACGTAAAAATATGGCGGTGAATGTATTAACATAGTCCTATTTTAAATAATGTCCTATGATCATACTAACCAAATCTCTTTAACTTAACAAATAATCACGTTTGTTTTATTTGGTTAGTATAATACACTCACTCCTGGTTTCTTGAATGAAATGTCTCCCCATCCCTCTAATTATGCAAGTATTGACCAGGAAATTAATTACTTATTATAAATTACACTTGGTGCAGATTTTAATTGTCTTCAGGTGTTAGCTAATATCCATAGACATGTGTTTGTTAAAACAAACTAATATAATGTAGTCTGTGACACTATTATTAGTTATAGTTTTATATTGATATGTATGTGTTAAACCTACTTAGCATTTGAAGTAACTTGTCTGTTTATTTTAATAATATATTGTGCATCAAATAATGATGTGTAATAATTGTTGAGTAATCGTGAGTGTTTTGGGCATGGTCAACACGAACAACTGCTACAACAGCCTTAAAGATCGACACTAGTTAACTGACCACCATCTTGAAAACAATTTGCAGCTATTACAGGAAAACATATAACAAATTTTTCTCTAAGATATCACGGAAATTAAACATATTTTTTTGAAATTAACTATTTAGCTTATGAATATAATAAGAGCATATTAGTGATAGGCTACATACAATGTTGTGTCTGACTGTTGTCAGTTTGTACTACACCAAAGTCAAGCACAGCATTGTTGCAGCTGCGATAGGAGCCACGCCAGGCCGTATTGTTGCCATGGTTACAAAGAAAACCATCACGTAAAGCGAGGGTGGGGGAGGGCAGATAAAGAGGTAAATCTTCCTTTGAGATTATTGTCTACTTTTTAATGGACCACGTTCCTTTCAATCCTATTTTACTTCACTATCAACATTTCGTTTCGTGACTCCAGTCAGGTCTTTACTAAGAGGGGAGAGGGTTTTAACTATTACCGAGAGTGTTATTATTATTATTATTATTATGCGAGCTATTCACAACCCAAATTAGATAGTGAAACACTTTAAATGGCTTCAAGAGAGATTTTATAATATATTATATTTGGAAGAAGGTATAAGAAAGGTGATAAACATATATTGAAGGGAAGAAACAAAACAAAATATTTACCGCCCAAACCCCCGACCTAGGTTTCATTCTATCGGAACTCATCAGAAGGAGGTGTAAAATACGCAACGCAACTAACTAAAAGAGTAGACCAAAAACATAAAAAGGAGGAAAAGGACATTGGTAAAGAATGATAGGGCACTTAAATAGGAAACATGTAAAAGGAAAAATACAGGAGATTTAAGGTTTAAAAAATAATTTCTAGTTGGGAGACTTCCCCTAAGCTATCAGCGGTAGCTCTGATCCTCAAACGGCAAACCTAAATCAATATTTCACGGCAACACAACACACACAACGCTGTTGCTCTGAAGTTGAAGGTTGATATTTGGTCGGTCGGCTAATTTACATCTTCAAGGTTGTTGGCTGGCTAACAATAGGGTTCTATGAGATGTCACATAATGTTGTGTCTTTTCAAGACAACCATTACGGAAAAATTTGTACCTCTTTAATGGAAATAAACATTATCTAAATGAGTTTACGTGGGACATTTTTCTTTAATTTTCGTGATTACAAAAAGAGTCATTTTAGAACACACAGGTGCATTATGGGCCTGAGTTTTTTCCTGATATTAGGTGAAAAGAACTATTTAAAATTCAGTATATTTATTTGTTGAAATATTTCACTAAGCATTAGATCTAGTAACACTTACAACTTTAAAATTTGATATTTCTAAAATGTGTTATTTGGTATCTCTTTTGGTGTAATGTATGTTGTAACTTTAAAAAATGCAACTTCATGAGTAGTAGATATATATATATATATATGCCTACACACTCTATGAAAATGTTTTTAAAATGTTTACTATCTCTCCACCCCTTATTATAGGTTTTTTAGTAAATTATATTTTTTTCCAATATAAAAATATGAATATTACAGTTTAATCAGTTGTAAACCATTTTATTTTATTATGATAACAAAAACAAGTTACATTATAAATAGTTTAAGTGATAATAGTACCGATACGTAAGTAGCTATAATGCCAAAATCCCAAACATTTTTGCTCTCAGGGTTGTCTACCTACACATTTACACAGTTATATATCAAGGATTCCTCAAATTTATTTTGTTTTAATCTTTGAATTCATAATGAATGATGAAATTATTAAAAATAATATTAAAAATACATAGCTCAAATTACTTAAATATAAAATATAAGATGTCACGTCCTGATGTTGGACAAACCATGTTACTAACAGTTAGCTATGCCATCACGCCCATGGGTGGCATGCGCGTCAAGTCAAATAGGGAGCCACTTTAAAATCCTTGCGGATATTTAGGGCCGCCGTTTGGTGTCATAGAATTGGTTGTATCTCAGCTCCTTATGGTTCCATTTTGTTATATATTTTTTTAAATCTCTTACTAAAAGTAATTTTTATTACCATCTTTACTTTTCCTTAAACCTTTACGTTTCCGAATAATTAAATTATTATTATTAGCACCGCGTCTTACTACCCGTTCGGGTTGTACGCACTTACGCTAATGTGTAATGGTAGGGTGATNCACTTACGCTAATGTGTAATGGTAGGGTGATTGTGATATGAAATGGAGGACCTACAGTTTAACGTAGGATCCGAACCACGATGGAGGCCTGGCATTCCCCACATTCACAAGATGTGATTAATACACGTCTTGTCAGAGGTGAAGGAAGGGTTTGGTAATCAGATAAAACTGTGCCGAGACCGAGGATTGAACCCTGGACCCCCAGCACAGAAGTCCGACACCTTACCCCTAGACCACCAGGTCACCTGCATAATTTTTTAAAAAAAAACTCGATTTTAGTATTCGTTTTGTAATTTTATTTATTTATGTGTGTGCTTTCATTTTGATATAAACTAAGTCATTTATCCTTGTTTAGCTACAGCTTTCTCTAATTGATATGGGTAAGTGGGTTGTTTTCAAAACGTAAAGATATTATTAGAGGACCATTTTTTAACCTTTTCTTTATTTGGTTTGAGTGGTTGCATCACTTTTTAGTTTAATAAAAAGTATGTATGCAGCATTTCACTGTAAAATATAATTCTCTGGGCTTTGCGAAGTTTTAAAAGAAGTTTGAGATTATTGGAGAATCCATTGGGGCTCATTTGAGGGCAAACAATAGTAGCCGGTGGGGTTGACCAGATCACTATGTCACACCGCGAGATAGTATTGTGATATTTACCGTTATTCCCCTTCCTCCTGCCCCCCTCCTTCTGCCCATGTCTTCCCCACTTTCCCCTAGCACCCCCCTCGCCTCGCCTCCCAACCCCGGGCATGTTGGTTCTTGATGATTAATTATTAATGATTGTTAATTAATTATTGTTAATTGATTTTGCTAATTAATCAATTATTGGCTAGGTTTTGGGTGTTGGAGTTTTATTCATTGTTTGTTTATTAGAACCTCGCGCTATGGCTGTCTTATGTTGAATGAACATTGGTTCCTCCGTCACAAGACCCTGTCTGACTGTACCGGAAGGAACCTCTCCTGACGACCGTTTAATTATTAATTATTGTTAATTAATTATTGCTAATTAATTATTGGCTAGGATTGATGTGTTGGAGTTTTTATTCATTGATTATGGTGTTGTAGTTTATTTAGAACCTCGCGCTATGGCTGTCGGGGGTAGAATGAATATTGGCTCCTCCGTCACCATGGACTGTCCCGGAACAAGCAGCATGAACCTCGTGCTATGGCTGTCGGGGGTAGAGTGTGATAAATGGTTCCCCCTGCCTTTCACTTACCGTATGTTTAAATTTACATTCGACGAGCTCAGGAGGTCGTGTACCTCCAAGGAGGTTAATGAATGAGTCTGTAAGGAGCTAACTACCATCAAATGGCTCGGGTCATTACCGGGAGCTTGGGGGGCGGTAGAGGGGGTGTGAAGGCAGAGACAGCACTGCTGTCAGGGACTGAAACTGTAAGTTTGTCGCTATCTATTCCTATCGATACAAGACAATGACTCCTCAATGTATAGAGGTTAATGACGGGCTCGTTAACGGCCGGTGGGGATTCCTGTGTCCAGCAATAAACCTGCGACGAGTCTGAATGACACTGTAATGAGTTGCTCATTACAAGTGAATGGGAGATGAACAGCCCTGTTGTAATGACAGGCCCGTGTCCATGACCGGCAGTCAGAGGAGGGAAGTGAGGGGGGAGGGATTTCCCCCCTATATTGCTATGTCCGACAAGTTAAAGAAAGACGGTAGCGGTCATTACGCTGTAAGAGACTGAGTAGAGTAGGTAGGCTACTTCTAGCACACAAGGCCGGCTGGATAAGTTTGTTCCTAGACAGTCCGACAGAGCCTCGTGATGTAGGAGCCAATGTTCATTCTAACCCCGGCAGACAAAGTGCTATGTTCTAATAAACAAATAAATAAACTACAACACCTCTATCCTACCAATTAATTAATTAACAATAACCAATTAACAATCATTAATAATTAATCATCAAGAACCAACATGCCCGGGGTTGGGGGGCGAGGGGGTGGCAGGGGGAAGAGGGGAAGACATGGGCAAGAGGAGGGGGAATAACGGTAAGTATCACAATACTATCTCGTGGTGTGAAGTAGTGATCTGGTCAACCCCACCAGCTACTAACAATGATCTTCATGTATGGATTTTAATATAGGATTTTTAATCACAGATACTTAATTTTATTTCAATTTATGTTTACAAAAATTAACTCTTGGGATATATATAATATATGTATAGTCCATGAGTTACAGCAGTGGAAGGTATCTGACAGCTGGCAGAAGATGTAAAAACGGTTAAAAGGAAAACATAATTAAAACAAATGGTTTGCTGTGAAAGTTTTGATTTCTAATAGTGACAACATGTCAACACATGATCTTGCAGATCATATGGTTTGGCGTTTGGATACACGAGAATAGATCTGCTATATTGTACTTGGTGTTAGTTTTCACCACTCCTATACCCCTATACAAGTATAATACATACCTCCATATGAGTATAATATCAGAGATGGCTCCTCTTAATAAACTCTGGATACTCTACTGCAAACATTCAAAAGAAAACTATTGTTCTATTTAGCAAACTACCTTGTGTTCGTCCAATCAATGAAGATGAGTCAGCGATCAGGGGTAGGTAATTATTGAAAGCATGGGTTGCATGGTTTGATCTGACAGCATGTTTACAATATGTCCTCACTAATAATGTTGGTAGAAAGCAATATACTCTCTATGCTTGACTTAGTTACAGTGTAGCCAACGTGACAACATCACCAGATGGTAATGTAATGTGGGCAAAGATTTATTTGGGGTCTTCCGACACTAAATAACATTTTCTCGTCTCTTAAGATTCCTTTCTTTCATCTACATTATCTATACGACTTCATAAAAGTGTACCACGGGCCAGTTTCATAGTCAAATTTAGTACGCCTCAAGTACGACGCTACACTAAATACAAGACGACACCTACCTAAACCAGAATAGAATGGGCCAGTTTCCTATGCGAGAACGGCCCATTCTATTCGAGTTTAGGTAGGTGTCGTCTTGTACTTAGTGTAGCGCCGCACTTGAGGCGTAATAAACTTGACTATGAGACTGGCCCGTTCTATGAAGATTAGTTTGGACAACGGTTAATTATTTCTTATGTTATGCTTCGTTTTAGAGTTGTATCAGCACTTGGTGTAGAGAAGGACATTTGAATTAGTTCTAGGTAAAATATTAAAAGATGATTAGATTTTTATATTCAGCTCTTGCATTAGATATTTAATCTAAACTTTTAAAATGCCGTTTGGACATCCGGCAACAAAAAAAAAATTAGGGCGTATTAAATATAACTTATCTTTTCCTTACAACCCCCTAGAGTTTGTTTTGAAAGTCTTTACAAGGCTGTACACGGTAATATCCCTGTCAGGCAGATGAGATCTACTTTATTTCTACACAGTAGCGCTGAGTAGATCACAGCTGAGACAGTCTACAAGCTCTAAGATAGTGTGGGATTACTATACGGGAGAAGTGTTGCCAATCTCGAGTGAGTTTGTGAATACAATCAAATATTATAAGATTGGCAAAACTGAGCGGTTCACTTTCTCATCATTCACGTGACTTTTTCTTTCCTATTCAATCATTGTTAATGGGGAGATGATGTCAGGGTGAATAGGGCTATTATTTTATAAATATATAAATATATATATATATATATACTAGGTAGGCCATTTACATTAGTTATAGTATAAACAATATTGGTAATATAATGTTTAAAATATTTTACTGGCTGTTAATTTTAAATAAAACTTGTAAAAAGTTAATATTTTGTTTTTTCCTAATAAAAGTGCAAAGTTATTACAAATTTTCTTTCTGTGTTGATAACATTATCAGTATATGATGAATTATTTAAAAAACGCTTAATCTTAAATTTATATTACAGTGAAAAATCTTCCCAATGAGATAGAGGTGTTAATTTATTATTAACAAATATTTTACTTTCTTTGGTTGTTTGAAACAATATTTCCTACATAATAATATGCCTTAAGGTATAATAAAATACTGAATAGCCCTTATTTTACAATATATACTAATATAAATAAATATTTCAAAAAACTATAGAAAAACATTCATTGTAATTGTCTTATTAAAAATACCGGAATAGTAACGATCAAATTGTAACAGGTCTAATTAATGAAACAAATTAGCATAATTTAATAAAATCTCACAGTTGAATTGAAAGTTTAAGTTGGACACGAATAAACGGTTGTTTTTCAAACCACCGCTTAAAATTTTATTTTTAGCCATTTTAATTCACCCGGTTATCAACAGCTCTCTTGTGGTTTGAATTTGTTCAGAGCTATTTTAACCTGATTGTAAAATTCTAACTATTTGACTCTGGTGTGTTTGGCTTAAAGGCTCTCAAGTTGCTTTCCGCAAGATTAGTCTTGACAGGGTTGATAGAAGGGCAGGGTAATGGAAAACAGGGGACATTGGGAACATTGGGAATTTCCAAATTTTAGAACGAACCATCCCTGTGCGTTTAAAAAATGGTTTCATCCGAAATAAGCCGGGATTAAAATATGTTTACAAGTAACTGTTAGGACTACACTTGAGAATATAGTTCAAGGTGAAAGGATACCAGAATGTAGGCTCACAGATTGTAGTAGGGTTATAGATAACCTTGATATTTGGTGGTTATCAAAGTTACTAATATTTGATCAATGTGTACATACATAAAGTCATATGATCATCTGATCTTTGATAGATAGTACGAGTAGTGGTGGAACCGGGATTAGAGGGGAAGTACAGGAGGGCCATTGCCCTGGTTGGGCAAATATTGGAAACATTGGAGCCACCCATGTGTTTCTGGTCTCAAGACTTCTTAGATAGATAGTACGAGTAGTGGGGGAACCTGGTTTGGAGGGCCATTGCCCCAGTTGGGCAAATATTGGAAACATTGGAGCCACCCGTGTGTTTCTGGTCTCAATACTTCTTGTTCGTTGATAAAATCCTATATCCAACGATTGGCCTAGAAGCTATTTTCAAACCATCTTAATATTTCAGATATTTTGCTAGCGATATTTAATGTGACCTGAAATGTAAATTAGTATTTGTATTTCTAAATCTATTAGTTCTCCTCTATACACCAATTAATAATTGCTTTTGAAAATATATATAAATACACTTATTTAAAGTAGATTGCTTTAATTCCACAGCTCAGTGAATACACAGCACAGTTTAATTATTTAAAAAAAAGCTTTGTAGTATACACACATATTTTATTCTTGTTATTACATTGTCAAATTATTAAAATTATTATAGGTCTACACGGCGTGTTTGAAAAGTTCTATAACTCTGTTTTTGTTCTTTGCCAATAAAAAAAACCCACCGACATTGTTTTGCTTCGAGACTATTTAAACCGGAGTCTCTTTGGCCAGGACGAATTTTCCCCAACCCATGCAGCCTATTATCGCATTCAAAGAAAATTATGTTTGGATCGCTGTCTGCCATCTTAGTTGATACACTTAACAAGTCGTACTACCATTAGTGCAAGTGGTACAAAGACACACTTTGTTTTGTTCAAATCTTTAACCTCAATCGGACATACTGGAACATCCTTGCGGATGTGAATCTTCCCATGAACAACTTCTGAACATGTCCTGTTCTAGTCAGTACGAGAAAGGAAGGACTATTCATTCTACGTGCCCTCATGGACGTCTTCCTGCTCTTTCCGAGACCCTCCATACCCGTAAAAAACGAAATGTTGTCTCTTGGAAGTGTTTCATCTCCAAAAGATGCACCTACCATCGCAACTGTTGCAATTGTACTTTTTACAGCTTTAAAACTAGGTTAAGGTTTATAACTATTCTTTATCCGTCATTTGGATCCATGACGAGACGATTTTACTGCACTAACTTAAATAAATATCTTTCCATCATTTGTACTCCTTTATGCTTACAGAGTGACAATTAGCACGTTCAGACTTGATAGTAATAGTTCCAACATAGGCCAATGGATGGCACTAGTAGAATCTTTAAAAAAAAAGCAGTCCTAAACTTTTCAGACACACCTTGTATGTATATTAATTTATGGTTTTTAATATCTTCCTGTCACTGTAAGTTAGCTAAATTGTGTTTTACACCATTTATCATGTAAACCACAAGTCTTGCTTGACTCTACTGCAATACACACCGAACCTCGGGATAAACGAACCTTTAAATATTGACAGATGTATTTTAGTGATTTCCCAGATCAAAGGACTATTCTGGTGCATTTATCCAACATGGAAAACTGTTGTAGTGGACATTTCCATCTTGAAAGAAAGCTTTAGTGATATTCATTTTATATTTTACATTGCTACCATTTTCATTGTTGTGTAGAAATATTTATTGACTTAGGTTAATTATTTATAGATCTATATTTTTTAATATTTTCTCTGTGATATTAAATCAAATTGAATACCAACTAGGCCCTATATGATCGTACTTGTCTATTGAGGTTAAAATGCTTCCTCCTCTTTATTTCTTGAGTGCTATATTAATCTATTTCATTTTAAATGATCTCTCAGATTGAGTCTCAGAAGCTGGAGATTAAGGCGGAAAGCAAAGTCGGCTCCCTGTCCAACGTGAAACACAAGCCAGGAGGGGGAGAGAAGAAGATATTTGATGACAAGACTTACCTGAAACAAATCAGCAGTGGCAGTTCCGGCATTCAGGTACTGGTCAACAGTCATGGTCGACCTTGACCTTGCTCCATGATGTCTCAGTTAGTGTCTGTAGAAACAGAAACAACTAAGCAACTTTATTTTTCCAGACGCCTGAGCCCATTTCGCCCTCTCACTCTCACCACTCCTCTCAACTGATCGCTGAGGAGAGCCAACAACAGAGTTAATGCGCCTGCGCCTGCTACTCACGTGATCTCGTTCCTGCTATTGTGATTGGTTCAAACATGGCCGGTTGATGCCACATAACCTCCTCCATGGCAATGTTCGTGTAAGACAATATTTATATTGTTCAAGAAAGTTTATACGCAAATATTTAACTGTGCAAGTTTTCCTGTTTGTTTCTTATTAGTTGTCTCCATTTATGAAACAAGTCCATCCCCACTCATGAATCAGAAATTGTTGAGAAACAACTTTTTTAAATGTTTATGTTAGTCACTTTATATTATGTTTGCGTTGTAAAACCATTTAAATAAATAATCATTAAATATAAATGCTCACGAAGGAAGTGTACTTGAACCTTAGCTTATGGAATTAATATTATAAAGCTATTGGTATTTGTGATGACGTAGGAGTTCTTTGAGCGTTTTGAGACTGTATTGATTAAACTTGTTTTAATAGTTTATTGGACCACACGACTCAAGTTTACAGTAAATGTACTTTGAATATACATCCATGATGTTTGTGTTCATTTCATGCAAACTGCTTAAAGTGTTTACCAGACGCGTTATTTTTAGTTCTAGAAATTAATTAAAGGGGTTGTGTGATTATTGTTTGAGTATATCTGCTATATCTAAAACACGTTTTGCCACATCTAAATTTAATTAATTTTAAATATAAATGTTACTGCTTCTTAAAATAAAATAAACATGTTTTGCAAACATTTTAGGAGATAGGGGTACTAAACCAGCACTAATATTTGCTAATTGTTAATTAAACTACTACGCTTTTGATCAAGTTGTTTATAGAGTAATGTTGGTGTATCTGGGAGTAATAATTAGGTTATTAGTCCGATGATTACTATGATTATTATGGTGTATTATAATGTAAACCTAGTTTGAATACAACTTAACATCCCAGTCATATGTTTTCGTGATTTATCTGTGTTATAATTCCTTTATAATACTTTAAGACATAAAAATGATTTGCTAAAAAACATATAAGATAATATATTTCCTAAAAATAAAATCTGAATGGTTTTGTATGTTATGAAGAAATTATATTTTGTAGATTATCCTTAACGGGGATATCAATTTTATTTTTTATTTCTACTGTCATTAATCTTATAGAATATGATACAAATAATCTTCCCGAGTGTCTATAAAATGGTGCTATATTCTAATTAACAATTTGAAAGCAAAATAATACAAAATTATCACTCATCATCAATATTTAAGTTTAAGAAATCATTCCTGTAGTCTACTTTTATTAAAATTCTGTATATGTCTTTTGAAAGACATAAGTTTAAGAGGCTCAGTCACTGAAAGGTATCTCTTTTTCGTCAATGGACAGTCAAAAATGACCACAATGTCAATGGTACGTTTCAATTTACACAAATTAATTGGACATGTAACAGCCCAACATAACCTAACCAAGGTCACACATTTAATTTGGAGAAATATAATATTAGTTTGGCTTGGGGCATTTTCTATTCTTATTCTCTCTATTTTCGGAAATTGAACATTTGTCTTTTATCCGAAACATGGCGGAGTTATGTGAGGCTTGTAACAGGTTCTGGGTTGAAGACGACGACACAATAAAAGTATAAATCCGTCAGTGTTGCCAACGACCATATAAATGCTGCAACTAGATTAGTACCAGAAAGTTACTAGATTGTTACTGAACGATGCCATTGTGATTTGTGAATGACAGATATATATAGTTAGAGCTCCCATGTAGACCAAAGGAATGCATTATGTGTTCTTACAGTACTGTAGTTCAAAAATCAAAATTCTACAGCATTAAAATTTAAAATAATGAAAACGAGCTCGACAGTAAATTAAGGAAAGTCGCCATATTAGTCGGTAGGCGCTGAAAATGAAACTTAGTCGTTTCAGACCCGTAAAAGTCGCAAAGTCTAGCGACTATGTAGCTAAATTGGCAACACTGCATTCCGTTGGTAGATACAATTACTCTGAACGCATTGTGGCCATATTGGCTGGCCACTGAACAAAATAAAATATCCAGAACGTGCTTTGAGTAATTTATTTTATTCTAATCTAGTTTATCTTATAAGCTTGGGGCATGAGCTGAATTTGTTTATTGCGAATAATATACACACTTAAATAAGTTACCACTTATATCTGTACCGGTATATATATTTATATAAATAATGGTAAATTTCAGGAAATTAGTAGCATTAATTTGTTTTTAATATTATAATTAAAACCAAATACTAGATAACTCTTTTTTTTTGTGTTCAAACAAATTGTGTAGACCTAGTAGATATTTATTTAATCAATACCCCCTCTCAAGGGATTGTTTGAATTTGATTTATCAAATATATTATTGAATCTCTATATAAAATTACAATTGAACGCAAAAATAAAATAATTGTACTGTAAATTACAATAAAATTCTCTGGTGACATGTAATGATCATCTGCATTTTGATTGTATTGACCTTTCTTTACATTTGGATCCCAATTTAAATGTTAATGAAATTGTAAAAAGTCAAGTACAAAATATGGAAAACAGTTGTTGAAATCCAAAACATTTAAACTTAATTTGTTTTGAATTCCCTTAAGGCAGTGGCTCCTACTTATGCTAGCAACATATTGTAACTTTCTCTTTGAGGAGTGTTCACACACACACGCACGCACGCGCAAACCGTAGGGCCAGTTTCATAGTCAAATTTAGTACGCCTCAAGTGCGGCGCTACACTAATTACATGATGACACCTACCTAAACTCGAATGGAATGGGCCAGTTTCCTATGCGAGAACGGCCCATTCCATTCTGGTTTAGGTAGGTGTCGTCTTGTACTTAGTGTAGCGCCGCACTTGAGGCGTACTAAATTTGACTATGAAGCTGGCTCGTAGTTTGTTGGATATTGAAGTATGTATTAATGTATCTAATGAATTATGTAGCGATGTCTCTATGTGCTGTATTAATTAAAGATAACCGAAATATATCTAACACAAATTGATAAATAAACCATGATCACAAGTATTCGCTCACTATTCACACTTTGTGTGATCACTCTTGTCACTAATAGTGTATTAGTGCCGTCACTTAACTAAGCCACACATCACACAAGTCATTGGACGGTGCACTGTTATACACCACCCAGTCTTGCAACTCTGCGCCCTCTCCTAACACAATGGACTACACGCATATGTGCAAACCTGAATGAATTAGTGGTATCGGGCAGTATTCAAGTGGGAGTGTTCCAAGGATAGTAGAAAAAAAATTTCTTTGTACGGTAGTAAACCAAAATTCTGCAAGAAGCTAAAAGGACAACTCCAAGTAATAATGAAGTCTTAAATTTTAAAATGGGACTCCTAGAAATAGGAAGAGAATAAGGAATATATAAGTAGAAGCAAAACACTCTTAGGTAATTTAAAAAAAAGTTAAATGTTCCAGAAATATAGAGGGAACACTCCATTTAACCATAAAATCTAACTCCAGTTTAAAATAAAGGAGAGGGACATTTAAACAGGAAACAATAACTTTTAGGTGTGGTAGGGAATTTAAATTTGCTGGGCAGGTAAATGGACCGCTCCAGATAACTAAATAAGTCTTAAAATGGGAGATTTCTAAGTGGAACTTTGTGAAATGGGGTAAGGAAAGAGTACAACATTTTCAAAACTAAAAGAAACCCCTATTTCTTTGAGTGGTAGAATACTTAGATCAAACAGTTTTAAGCAAAACTACAAATAACAATTGTATTTCAAGTTGAGAATATAAAAATAAAGCTTGCCTCTTTTTAGTGTAACTACTTTAACTTGCCAGGAATAGTCAAGGAGTTACCAGAGAATAAAAATATTTATTTTATTATACATATTGGAAATAGAAGATATACAATTAATATTACAAATGCTGAGGTACCGCCCAAGGCAAGCCAAGTTGAAGATTTATAATTAAATATATCATATAATAAATATGACTAGAATTCAGTATAAACATGTAGTTTAATTAGTAAACTCGCCAAGTTACGTTTAAAGTGAGAGAAAACTATAACTACCATCAAGGATGGCCAACAAGTTACGACTCAAAAGTCAAAATGAGAATTAAACTCTATATATTATATATAGTCACCTGGTGACAATAATTTGTACTATAATAATGTATTTTGAGATAAAGTAACAACTTCCAAATATAATAAACCCGCCGCCTGACAGCTAAGGTATTTTGGACTGTACAATTAAAGTCCCAACACACGCAATATCAACATCATTTTCTAAGCGCCTTACATACATGAGTTAATAATACGTACTCTAACGTAACTGAAGTTTAGATACTTAATAAATGCTATGCTTGGACGTATCTTACAATCCAAACAATGCCCGAATACATCAAAGTTTAACTAGAGCAGTACTAAAAATATATGTGCTCAGCCCACACAGGACTTTAAAGACATTAAATGATAAACAATAAATCTACGGAACCAAATTATTACGCTTTCCCATAACAATCTAATGTAATTCAGTGCTCTAGAAGACACAAAGCGCTAAGCTTAAGTTTAAGAGCTTGCTTATCGTCCAATCAAACATTATTCTACATAGCAATAATTTTAATAAGCATATCGCTTATAGTTAGAGTCCCACATGATTAAATGTAAGTTTAGACAATCAAGGAATTATTTACTCACATAAACCCTATTTGTTATATCACCACAACATAGCATAAGTTTGAAAGAGTTAAAGATAAAGCACATATCTGAAAGTTAAAGTGCTCGGTCCCCACATAACCATATGTTGAATTAAACTGTCTAAGTATAACATACTCAAAATATTCCCAACAAACATCAACTGCTACTCAGACAGTCGTCAAGAGACGCAAGCCGCCGAGCGGCAAAACAGGAGTTACGTTCCATAGGAGAACGGAGCAGGAAAAATACAAAAGAATACGTGGTTGCAAATCAACCACGCTGATTTAAAAAAAACTGAAATAGAAATTTAAACTAATTAATAATTTTGAAAGGTTCCCTATAATATAACCAAAAGAGACTTTTGAAGAATATAATTAAGTCTAAGCTTTATTTGCCGCTCTCACCTAGTAAGCCAGTGATACAATGAGTGCTCACACAAACCAAACATCGCAATATATAGCCAGCACGAATACATGACATGCCCACAGAGAGAGGGGAAAATGGAGTGGAAGAGGGGAGGAAAACAGCGCTTAGGAAGGATTGCGGTGACTCTAGGAACTCGTAGAAGATCTTGGAACCACCCAGCTGGCAGAAACTAAGACTAAATTCGTGGAGTTGTCGTCACTCGTTTGTTTCTGGGCAGGGTTTCCTTCATGAGCAGACCATTGGATCGTATCTCCATTTAGTCTGTGGGATTGAGTTCTAGGGAGAGGAGGTCGCGGCACATGTGCTCCGGTGTTTAAGTTCAACAGGGCAGAGGGTGCGTGTTCTCCCATTTGATTGAGCTTGTTGTTCTTCTTTTTGTAACCTGGTTACAGTAGCATTAGCTAGTATTGCTAATGTTACAGGAATATCGAGCGTTGAAGGGTACCAGGCAATTATAATACCTGGGGTGGACCTACTGGCACAGGTTGAGGCAAACTGATAATTTAGGCAATAATAGGACAAATATTTTAGTAGTAGATATAGGTTTAAATTCCAGATAGTTTATATTTTAAAATTTTGGAATCAGATATATAGAATGAAGATTGTGAAATGAATAGAGCAAAAAGGTTTTGATTCATAATATAATAAGATGTCAAGACAAATGTATAATGAAATTGAAAATAAATTTAAAATAAAAATATCTGCCAATCACCTTCAATAAAGAGGTTACCGTATCGAATCGTGTCAGGGCCTCTCCGAGCCTTCATATATAAAGACTGCCAGCCTTACCAAAGCCTTCATTTACACAAGAATTAAGAAAGCTTGTACAGTTGCCATTAACATTTATATTTTTAGCATGACAGATTATCATACTCTGTTTTTTGCACATCCCTTGGTGAAAGCTTTAAACTTTAAACCTTGATAGGTTTCTAGATGGCAAAGGATACCACGAGATTATTTTAAAATCTAACATATTCACCATGGCATGTGAAATATAGCTTGCTGTATGTCGTTGTGGGAAACTAGAAATTAAAATGGTTAAATCATTTACATTACAGCTACTGATACCATTACGAATGTGGATATGTTAAATAAAACAAACCTACTCCTCATAAAAAAAATTAATAACACGTAGTAATAATACATTTTATATCGGCTCTTCCCCTTAATGCTAATGATGGCAGAGTATCGATAAGCCTCCTTATGCATACTACATTTTCTAAGAATACTAGCTTACTTGACAATATAATCTGCCAAGAATGATTTTTTTGTTCTGTTACCAAAAATATTAATGATATTATTACTATAGATTTTTTGTGTGTGACTTTGAAAATTTAGTTAAATAAACAGCAAGATGGAATTATGTCTTTAGTAATTATTGGTCCTCTGAAACAAACAAAACATTTTGGTCCTACCGTCGGGATAGAACATGAAACGTATGTATTCGAGTCACGCAAAGCTTTGGAAGAGACGAGTAGTAACGCAAGTGTGTTCCAGGTTATGCTCTTTGTTACATGAGTGCGTATAATTGCGTGAAACTACTTACGGAAACATTCGTCCTTAAATCAGTGATGATGGCGTAAATGTCGATGAGTTATAGCACCAGTGATCACAGGTATTGCTAGTTTTGGCTGTTCCTCTATTTTCTAACCTTGCATTGTATGTAAGTAAAATTACTGGTAAAGAAATCAGATATTTTGAAGGGTAGATTTATACGCATACAAACATATTATGTGAATCAGCTTAGTAATTCACATAACTTAGAGCAGCTAAGAGACAGATGTCAGGCAGCAGAAGAAATGTGCAATTTATTTAAATGCATTCAATCAGAATTAGAATTAAATTGCGATAAAATTGATGCTCAATTAGAATATCGTGAAGGCTTCGAAACCACCTACTAGGGTGTAATAGCACTAATTAAAACGTGGTTGAAGCCACATGAAGATGCACCGTAGGCAGTGCAATCCGCAGCTACTATATCTTAGAAAACTTCCAAGGCAAGGCCAGCTATAAAGTTACCGTCTATCAATCTACCTGGTTTTGATGGTGACTACACAGCTTGGGTGGAGTATCATGATACATTTTTTTGCCTTGAAACATAGCAACAGTGAACTTGCAGAGAGATACAGAAGTTTCATTATTTGAATTTGTCTCTTAAGGGAGAAGCCTTAAAATTAGTTCAAAATTTCCCGATCTATGCAGAAAACTACAGTGCTACGTGGGCAGCATTAATCTCTCGGTACTCTAACAAAAGAATTATGGTGAGAAAACACATAAAGAGCCTATTAGAGGCAAGTAGAGTTAACAAAGAATCGGAAAGGGAGTTTAGAAGCTTGATGATATGTTTAGGGTTCAGCTAAATGCCCTGGAGGCCCAGGAAATAGATAGGAAATTCATGGAAGTCATGAGTGTGCAGTTTGTTACTGACAGGCTGTATAGGCTGTCTAGAAGAGAATGGGAGCTACACTTATCCCCAAAGCAACTTTCCATGTCTGATGATAATGTTTATCGAGATATATGGTCGCCATGGGGAGAGTCGGCTAGGAAAGCACAACAACAGAATGGGGCCTAGGTTAGTTTTACTCAATATCATAACAGGCATCATTGAAATAATAGTGTCCAGGTCTATTGTTTTGCTTTTGATCTTGTAGCTTTATGCAATAAGCGCTACAAATCTCGCCCCCTTGACAGATGGACGATGGGGCACTCAGCGTTCCTGGGACTGGTCGAGGTTGGCAGCTTGGTAATTTTCTCTCTCCGCGAGGCCAGCAGGGCTTTCTCCCCCACGGCGAAATCTCAAGCATGGGTTACAAGGTGTCAGATTGTCGCATTGGAACTCCAAATCCACAGAGCTTCCTTCGACTAATAAACATATCTTGGCGCCACAAGCTCGCAAATGCACAAGGACGGAAAAGGAGTAGCTTAAACCAGGAACAGGGGTCCTCTCTGAGCTGACTACAACAAAAGGAGATAACACAAGCAGTATCTCATTCTCCACACAATCAATACCCATATGCAAACCACAGCAATTTTTTTGGTTATGGTGCACTGAACCTCACTTGTCCTTGTTTTTGATAATCTTTCTAAAAAAAAGTTATTCATGTTTATATAATATGATTAAATTCCTGCCCTTACAAAATTAAGTAGAACAAAGAAATTTTCCCACGACACAGATGACACAAAGAAGCAACACAAGGGAACGTTACATACACCAAAACTGGATAGTAACTACATAGTGACCCACGGTGACTACTCAGTGACTACCCAGTGACTCTTGACAGAAAATATTACGGCGGCATAATTTTCAAATGGCTCACATGGGCTCTCCTGGAAATATTCTTTTTTTTTCAATATCTGTTAGACGGACAGTGATGAGGGTGAGAAAATCATTAATCAGCCATGCACCACTCCACTTCTGACATAATTTAGCTGAGACTCTTTCATTAGCGAAACTTTGTGGGAATTCCTTGTATAGGACGGTATCTCCTATCACAAAGGGGACAGAGAACCTGCCTTTATTGTAGCTTGCGGCTACTCTACTTTGGGTCTTCTTCGAGTTACCATCGCTACCCTACAACTCTCTGCGTTTAGAACTTCGTTACCACCATCCAAAAGTGGGTCAATGTCACAAACGGATAACAGGGGGTGGTTCAGTTCTCTCCCTAAAAAAACATGCTGGGGAGGAACCAATAGCGTAATGATACGCTGAGTTGAAAACTAGATTGAGAAAATTCAAATCTTGGTCCCACCTATTTTGAGTCTGATGATGGAAGATAGTGAGGGCAGTGAGCAGGTTCTTATTGAACCTTTCAACATGATTAGAGCCGGGGTGGTATGGGCTCATGGTAATGTGTCGGATTCCCCACCCAAAACACATATCCCTGAAAACTGCCGACCTAAAACAAGGACCATTATCGTTAACAATGGAATAAGGGGCCCCCAAAAAAAAGTCCATAAACGTCTACGCAGTGAATTTACAGTGGTGGCTGTATTCATGTCCCGGAGGGGTATTAAGAAAACAAATTTGGAAAAGGCATCTACAAGCACCAATATGCAAGAGTTTCCCTGAGAAGAGCGGGTTATAGGACCTATATAATCCACAAAGACTTTCTCCCAAGGACGTTGGGTGACATCGGCCGAATGTAGCCCAATGCGGGAGTTTTGAGCTGGTATAGCATTTTGACAGTCAATACAACGGCTAACCCAAGTTTTAACATCATTATATAAGCCAGGCCAAAAAAATTCATGATAAATTTTGCGGATGGATTTCAGTATACCTAAGTGACCTCCATAAGCGGAGTTGTGAAAATATTTTAACAACATAGAGTGAACAGTAAGGGGCACAACGATTTTTCTACCCTTTCCCCTGTTATTATATACGACTAATAAACTTACGAATATTCCAAAAGATCCCACCTTTTCGCCTTTCTGAATCTGCTCTATTATGCCCCTACAACAAGGATAATTATCTTTATGATCTTGAATGGATACAAAAGACTCAAGAATAGTATTGATAACACATCTAATGGCACCGACCTCTTCAAAACCTATAGGTTCCAGGTCTTCGGCCATGCGTGATAACGCATCAGCAGTTACATTTCGTTTACCAAAAATATGGTGTGTGGAGAATTTAAAACGGGCCAACCTCCACACCCATCTACCTAGCTTTCCCAATTTCTTGGGATGCCGCCACATCCAAGCGAGAGCCATATTGTCGGTATATAACTCAAATTATCTTTGCTCCAGGTAGTCGGCAAACCGCTCGACACCGAAGACACAAGCAAGACATTCTTTTTCGTGGGCGCTGTACCTCCGTTCAGAGTCGGTAAGCTTTCGACTGGCAAAGGCAGCCTGCCGAGAATACCATCCAAAGACCTCTGGGATAACACAGCGCCCAGAGCTACCGATGACCCATCAACATGCAGCAAGAAGGGAATTGAAAAATCAGGCATCCTCAGAACCTCATGGGAGATAATCTTCTGTTAGAGGGTATCAAAGACCTTGGATTGCACTTCACTCCAACAAAACGTAGCTCCCTTTTTTTTGAGCGAGCTAAGGGGTGCGGCAATATCAGAAAACACAGGTATAAAGCGATAGTAATAGGCACACACCTCATAACCCCTTTGAGATTCTTAGGGGGGGGGTTAATCAATGATGTGTTTAATCCTCTCGGGATCAATTAGCAAATTCCCAAAAGAGATAATGTAACCAAAATACTTAATTGAGGGCTTAGTCCACACAACCTTATCAGGGTTCACAGTTAACCCAACCTTACGCAAGCAACTTAATACGCTTTCAAGGTGGCCAATGTGTTCCTCAATGCCGTTGCTATAGACGCAAACGTCATCCAGATAGTTGAACACATACTTATATTTAAGATCTGAAAGAACGTGGTCGAGAACGCGACTCAGCGCTTGACCTAATACTACAGCCTAAGGATATTCTATTAAACTCATATAGTTTCCAGGGCGTTACAAAGGCAGTGTATTTCTTTGAAGACTCGGTCAGTGAACATTGTAAGAAGCTAGCGTTAAGGTCAATAACACTAAACACTTTAGCTCTACCCGAATGCTGAAAATCGGATTCTACGCTTGGCATAGGATATGGGTCAAATTTGATCTTTTTGTTGATCTTACGATAGTAAACAATTAACCTATGCCCTTCTCCCTTCTTTGGGATAATGAAAGCCGGACTGGCATATGGAGAATTGGAGGGGCGAATCACTCCTTTGGTCTCAAGATCGTAAATAAGCTGCCGAAAGATCTCCATCTTCATGGGGGGGGGGCGCAAGAATAAGGTTCACATCTCACCGGGATATTGTCCTCAACTACAATATCATACGGTAAAACATCACTTTTCCCTAACCTCGTGGTGATAACATCAGGGAAATTCGTAATGACCTTTTGAACAGCGTCATCATAGTTATTGAGATAAACAAACGATGGACTGGTATAAATATCACACATGGGAATTTTGACTCTAGGGGAGAATTCGAAATGCAGCTCTCTACGTGATAAGTTCAAAATGGCTCCAGTCTGCTATAGAAAGTCATATCCCAAGATAACCTCATAAGGAATTGAGGAGACACAATACATTGTTCTCTTGCAAGAGAAACCACGTAATTTTATGGATAACGCAACCATGTTGTCAACAATCAACAAACTACCATTTCCTAGTACAAAAGGTTTTGGTTCAGTCCCTTCCAACATATAATTAACCTTTCCCTCAATTTTATTGAGGAACTCTAGACTAACACATGACCTACAGGATCCAGTATCTAACAATGGGTACTTTAAATAGGGACCCATGGATATTTGGTCGACGAAGGACGGGGGGGAGGCAATTCTTCCTATTCTGCCACGCAGTGGGATCTCCATTGACACTACGCGTCCGAAGTTTCCCGAGGGGCACTGGCGCTGACCCTAGTTGGAGACAGTGGAAACATCTAACTTTAGACACATCAGGGAAAAGAGTGGGCTTACTCCGACTGTTAAGGGGACTTCCTTGTTTTATCTGAGAAGGGGGCCTCAGTTGGCTGGGCACACTAGACGAAGGGGGTGGTATGTCAGTATGTCTCCCATTACTACCAGCCGGATGGGCCTCTAAATACTCCTTCTACGCTTGTAATGATCCCTCAATGTTCGAAGCTAGGGTGTATAATTCAGAGAGGGTGCTTGTAATAATATGGATAAAAGCGCCTCGCTTTTGGGCGTCAATAATAAAAACTATGTGATCAACCACCCCACTTCGGGCGTC